>CAXKVW010000346.1:150000-155000 GCA_964058825.1 Carex arenaria | reverse complement strand
CGAGCCGGGGTTGCCACGAAAAAATTAAAAATTTTGAAATTCGAGAAAAATTTTGAAATTTGAAAATTTTGAAATTTGAAAAATTTTGAAATTAGAAAAAAATTGAAATTTGAAAAAAATTGATTTCCGAAAAAATTTGAAATTCGAAAAAATTTGAAATTTTCAAAAAATTTGAAATTTTCAGAAAATTTGAAATTTAAAAAAAAAATTGGATAAGAAGTGAAACCGGTCGAAAAATCGGGTAAAAAAATAGTTCAACACCCTTATTTTTAACATGGGGGATTTGGAGGGGGTGGTAACCCAAGGGGTGGCTAGAGCCTAAAAATGCATATTCCCTATTAGGGGGGCAAGATTTTCAAGAAGGGTGCCCCCTCATGTGCACAAATGGGAGTGTACATGGCCCAAAGTAGCCGAAATGTAGCCCGAAGTAGCCGAAATGTAGCCCGAAGTAGCCGAAATGTAGCCGAACTAGCCGAAAATTGGCCCGAAGTAGCCGAAAAATGGCCCGAAGTAGCCGAAAGTTCCCGACGTAGCAAAAAAATGGCCAGAAGTAGCCAAAAGTCCCCGAAGTAGCCGAAATGTAGCCCGAAGTAGCCGAAATGTAGCCCGAAGTAGCCGAAATGTAGCCGAAGTAGCCGAAAAATGACCCGAAGTAGCCGAAAGTGCCCGAAGTAGCCGAAAGTGCCCAAAGTAGCCGGAAAATGGATCGAAGTAGCCAAAAAGTAGCCCGAAGTAGCCGAGAAATGGCCCGAAGTAGCCGAAAAGTGCCCGAAGTAGCCGAGAAGTAGCCCGAAGTAGCCGAAAAATGGCCCGAAGTAGCCGAAAATTGCCCGAAGTAGCCGAAAAATGTCCCCAAGTAGCCGAAAGTGCCCGAAGTAGCCGAAAAATGACCTGACGTAGCTGAAAGTGCCCCAAGTAGCCGAAATGTAGCCCGAAGTAGCTGAAATGTAGCCGAAGTAGCCGAAAATTGGCCCAAAGTAGCCGAAAATTGCTCCGAAGTAGCCGAAAATTGCCCCGAAGTAGCCGAAAAATGGCCCGAAGTAGCCGAAATATAGCCCGAAGTAGCCGAAAGTCCCCGACGTAGCAAAAAAATGGCCCGAAGTAGCCGAAATGTAGCCCGAAGTAGCCGAAATGTAGCCCGAAGTAGCCAAAATGTAGCCGAAGTAGCCAAAATGTAGCCGAAGTAGCCGAAAAATGGCCCGAAGTAGCTGAAAGTGCCCGAAGTAGCCGGAAAATGGCCCGAAGTAGCCGAAAGGTGGCCTGAAGTAGCCGAAAAATGGCCCGAAATAGCCGAAAAGTGCCCGAAGTAGCCGAAAAATGACCCGAAGTAGCCGAAAAATGACCCGAAGTAGCCGAAAGTGCCCGTAGTAGACGGAAAATGGCCCGAAGTAGCCAAAAAATGGACCGAAGTAGCCGAAAATTGAAAATTCGAGAAAAATTTTGAAATTTGAAAATTTTGAAATTTGAAAAATTTTGAAATTAGAAAAAAATTGAAATTTGAAAAAAATTGATTTCCGAAAAAATTTGAAATTCGAAAAAATTTGAAATTTTCAAAAAATTTGAAATTTTCAGAAAATTTGAAATTTAAAAAAAAAATTGGATAAGAAGTGAAACCGGTCGAAAAATCGGGTAAAAAAATAGTTCAACACCCTTATTTTTAACATGGGGGATTTGGAGGGGGTGGTAACCCAAGGGGTGGCTAGAGCCTAAAAATGCATATTCCCTATTAGGGGGGCAAGATTTTCAAGAAGGGTGCCCCCTCATGTGCACAAATGGGAGTGTACATGGCCCAAAGTAGCCGAAATGTAGCCCGAAGTAGCCGAAATGTAGCCCGAAGTAGCCGAAATGTAGCCGAACTAGCCGAAAATTGGCCCGAAGTAGCCGAAAAATGGCCCGAAGTAGCCGAAAGTTCCCGACGTAGCAAAAAAATGGCCAGAAGTAGCCAAAAGTCCCCGAAGTAGCCGAAATGTAGCCCGAAGTAGCCGAAATGTAGCCCGAAGTAGCCGAAATGTAGCCGAAGTAGCCGAAAAATGACCCGAAGTAGCCGAAAGTGCCCGAAGTAGCCGAAAGTGCCCAAAGTAGCCGGAAAATGGATCGAAGTAGCCAAAAAGTAGCCCGAAGTAGCCGAGAAATGGCCCGAAGTAGCCGAAAAGTGCCCGAAGTAGCCGAGAAGTAGCCCGAAGTAGCCGAAAAATGGCCCGAAGTAGCCGAAAATTGCCCGAAGTAGCCGAAAAATGTCCCCAAGTAGCCGAAAGTGCCCGAAGTAGCCGAAAAATGACCTGACGTAGCTGAAAGTGCCCCAAGTAGCCGAAATGTAGCCCGAAGTAGCTGAAATGTAGCCGAAGTAGCCGAAAATTGGCCCAAAGTAGCCGAAAATTGCTCCGAAGTAGCCGAAAATTGCCCCGAAGTAGCCGAAAAATGGCCCGAAGTAGCCGAAATATAGCCCGAAGTAGCCGAAAGTCCCCGACGTAGCAAAAAAATGGCCCGAAGTAGCCGAAATGTAGCCCGAAGTAGCCGAAATGTAGCCCGAAGTAGCCAAAATGTAGCCGAAGTAGCCAAAATGTAGCCGAAGTAGCCGAAAAATGGCCCGAAGTAGCTGAAAGTGCCCGAAGTAGCCGGAAAATGGCCCGAAGTAGCCGAAAGGTGGCCTGAAGTAGCCGAAAAATGGCCCGAAATAGCCGAAAAGTGCCCGAAGTAGCCGAAAAATGACCCGAAGTAGCCGAAAAATGACCCGAAGTAGCCGAAAGTGCCCGTAGTAGACGGAAAATGGCCCGAAGTAGCCAAAAAATGGACCGAAGTAGCCGAAAATTGCCCGAAGTAGCCGAAAATTGCCCGAAGTAGCCGAAAAATGGCCCGAAGTAGCCGAAAGTGCCCGAAGTAGCCGAAAAATGACTTGACGTAGCTGAAAGTGCCCGAAGTAGCCGAAATGTAGCCCGAAGTAGCCGAAATGTAGCCGTAGTAGCCGAAAATTGGCCCGAAGTAGCCGAAAAATGGCCCCGAATTAGCTGAAATGTACCCCGAAGTAGCTGAAATGTAGCCGAAGTAGCCCAAATGTAGCCGAAGTAGCCCAAATGTAGCCCGAAGTAGCCAAAATGTAGTCGAAGTAGCCGAAAAAAGGCCCGAAGTAGCCGAAAATGGCCCGAAGTAGCCGAAAATTGGCCAGAAGTAGCCGAAAAATGACCCGAAGTAGCGGAAAGTGCCCGAAGTAGCCGGAAAATGCCCCGAAGTAGCCTGAAAGTATCCCGAAGTAGCCAAAAAGTAGCCTGAAGTAGCCGAAAAGTGGCCCGAAGTAGCCGAAAAGTGCCCGAAGTAGCCGAAAAATGACCCGAAGTAGCCGAAAGTAGCCGAAAAGTGCCCGGAGTAGCCGATAGGTGCCCGAAGTAGCCGAAAAATTGCCTGAGATAGCTGAAAAATGGCCCGAAGTAGCCGAAAGTGCCCGAAGTAGCCGAAAAAGGACCCGAAGTAGCCGAAAAGTGGCCGAAGTAGCTGAAAAATTGCCCGAGGTAGCCGAAAAATGGCCCGAAGTAGCTGAAAGTACCCGAAGTAGCTGAAATGTAGCCCGAAGTAGCCGAAATGTAGCCGAAGTAGCCGAAAAATGGCCCGAAGTAGCCGAAAGTCCCTGACGTAGCCAAAAAATGACCCGAAGTAGCCGAAAGTCCCCGAAGTAGCCGAAATGTAGCCTGAAGTAGCCAAAATGTAGCCGAAGTAGCCGAAAAATGGCCCGAAGCAGCCGAAAAATGTCCCGAAACAGCCGAAAAATGGCCCGAAGCAGCCGAAAAATGGCCCGAAGTAACCGAAAGTCCCGACTGGTTGGGGGCAGGGCGTCTTTGCGTGGCGCGCCCTGCTCGGAAGCATATGCATATGCAGCCACGCGTACACACAACGCAGTGTACGAAGTCCCGACAGGTTGGGGGCAGGGCGTCTTTGCGTGGCGAGCCCTGCCCGGAAGCATATGCATATGCAGCCACGCGTACACACAACGCAGTGTACGAAGTCCCGACGGGTTGGGGGCAGGGCGTCTTTGCGTGGCGCGCCCTGCCCGGAAGCATATGCATATGCAGCCACGCGTACACACAACGCAGTGTACGAAGTCCCGACGGGTTGGGGGCAGGGCGTCTTTGCGTGGCGCGCCCTGCCCCGAAGCAAATGCATATGCAGCCACGCGTACACACAACGCAGTGTACGAAGTCCCGACGGGTTGGGGGCAGGGCGTCTTTGCGTGGCGCGCCCTGCCCCGAAGCATATGCATATGCAGCCACGCGTACACACAACGCAGTGTACGAAGTCCCGACGGGTTGGGGGCAGGGCGTCTTTGCGTGGCGTGCCCTGCCCCGAAGCATATGCATATGCAGCCACGCGTACACACAACGCAGTGTACGAAGTCCCGACGGGTTGGGGGCAGGGCGTCTTTGCGTGGCGCGCCCTGCCCCGAAGCATATGCATATGCAGCCACGCGAACACACAACGCAGTGTACGAAGTCCCGACGGGTTGGGGGCAGGGCGTCTTTGCGTGGCGCGCCCTGCCCCGAAGCATATGCATATGCAGCCACGCGTACACACAACGCAGTGTACGAAGTCCCGACGGGTTGGGGGCAGGGCGTCTTTGCGTGGCGCGCCCTGCCCGGAAGCATATGGATATGCAGCCACGCGTACACACAACGCAGTGTACGAAGTCCCGACGGGTTGGGGGCAGGGCGTCTTTGCGTGGCGCGCCCTGCCCCGAAGCATATGCATATGCAGCCACGCGTACACACAACGCAGTGTACGAAGTCCCGACGGGTTGGGGGCAGGGCGTCTTTGCGTGGCGCGCCCTGCCCCGAAGCATATGCATATGCAGCCACGCGTACACACAACGCAGTGTACGAAGTCCCGACGGGTTGGGGGCAGGGCGTCTTTGCGTGGCGCGCCCTGCCCCGAAGCATATGCATATGCAGCCACGCGTACACCCAACGCAGTGTACGAAGTCCCGACGGGTTGGGGGCCGGGCGTCTTTGCGTGGC
>CAXKVW010000346.1:137500-140000 GCA_964058825.1 Carex arenaria | reverse complement strand
TAGCCCGAAGTAGCCGAAATGTAGCCCGAAGTAGCCAAAATGTAGCCGAAGTAGCCAAAATGTAGCCGAAGTAGCCGAAAAATGGCCCGAAGTAGCTGAAAGTGCCCGAAGTAGCCGGAAAATGGCCCGAAGTAGCCGAAAGGTGGCCTGAAGTAGCCGAAAAATGGCCCGAAATAGCCGAAAAGTGCCCGAAGTAGCCGAAAAATGACCCGAAGTAGCCGAAAAATGACCCGAAGTAGCCGAAAGTGCCCGTAGTAGACGGAAAATGGCCCGAAGTAGCCAAAAAATGGACCGAAGTAGCCGAAAATTGCCCGAAGTAGCCGAAAATTGCCCGAAGTAGCCGAAAAATGGCCCGAAGTAGCCGAAAGTGCCCGAAGTAGCCGAAAAATGACTTGACGTAGCTGAAAGTGCCCGAAGTAGCCGAAATGTAGCCCGAAGTAGCCGAAATGTAGCCGTAGTAGCCGAAAATTGGCCCGAAGTAGCCGAAAATTGCCCGAAGTAGCCGAAAAATGGCCCCGAATTAGCTGAAATGTACCCCGAAGTAGCTAAAATGTAGCCGAAGTAGCCCAAATGTAGCCGAAGTAGCCCAAATGTAGCCCGAAGTAGCCAAAATGTAGTCGAAGTAGCCGAAAAAAGGCCCGAAGTAGCCGAAAATGGCCCGAAGTAGCCGAAAATTGGCCAGAAGTAGCCGAAAAATGACCCGAAGTAGCGGAAAGTGCCCGAAGTAGCCGGAAAATGCCCCGAAGTAGCCTGAAAGTATCCCGAAGTAGCCAAAAAGTAGCCTGAAGTAGCCGAAAAGTGGCCCGAAGTAGCCGAAAAGTGCCCGAAGTAGCCGAAAAATGGCCCGAAGTAGCCGAAAAATGACCCGAAGTAGCCGAAAGTGCCCGAAGTAGCCGGACAATGGCCCGAAGTAGCTGAAAAGTAGCCCGAAGTAGCCGAAAAATGGCCCGAAGTAGCCGAAAAATGGCCCGAAGTAGCGTTGGTGCAGTAGCGCCCTTAGCGTTAGCACTTCTAAGTAAAATGGGGGGGAAACCTGGGGGATTTCCAGGGGGTGGTAACCCTGGGCGTGGCTGGAGACCCAAAATGCATATTCCCTATTAGGGGGCAAGGATTTTCGGAAAGGGTGCCCCTCCATGTGCAGGCCGGGTGGTGTACATGGCCCCTGAGGTACATGCACGGGAGTGTACATGGCCCGAAGTAGACGAAAAATGACCCGAAGTAGCCGAAAAATGACCCGAAGTAGCCGAAAGTAGCCGAAAAGTGCCCGAAGTAGCCGATAGGTGCCCGAAGTAGCCGAAAAATTGCCTGAGATAGCTGAAAAATGGCCCGAAGTAGCCGAAAGTGCCCGAAGTAGCCGAAAAAGGACCCGAAGTAGCCGAAAAGTGGCCGAAGTAGCTGAAAAATTGCCCGAGGTAGCCGAAAAATGGCCCGAAGTAGCTGAAAGTACCCGAAGTAGCTGAAATGTAGCCCGAAGTAGCCGAAATGTAGCCGAAGTAGCCGAAAAATGGCCCGAAGTAGCCGAAAGTCCCTGACGTAGCCAAAAAATGGCCCGAAGTAGCCGAAAGTCCCCGAAGTAGCCGAAATGTAGCCTGAAGTAGCCAAAATGTAGCCGAAGTAGCCGAAAAATGGCCCGAAGCAGCCGAAAAATGTCCCGAAGCAGCCGAAAAATGGCCCGAAGCAGCCGAAAAATGGCCCGAAGTAACCGAAAGTCCCGACTGGTTGGGGGCAGGGCGTCTTTGCGTGGCGCGCCCTGCTCGGAAGCATATGCATATGCAGCCACGCGTACACACAACGCAGTGTACGAAGTCCCGACAGGTTGGGGGCAGGGCGTCTTTGCGTGGCGAGCCCTGCCCGGAAGCATATGCATATGCAGCCACGCGTACACACAACGCAGTGTACGAAGTCCCGACGGGTTGGGGGCAGGGCGTCTTTGCGTGGCGCGCCCTGCCCGGAAGCATATGCATATGCAGCCACGCGTACACACAACGCAGTGTACGAAGTCCCGACGGGTTGGGGGCAGGGCGTCTTTGCGTGGCGCGCCCTGCCCCGAAGCAAATGCATATGCAGCCACGCGTACACACAACGCAGTGTACGAAGTCCCGACGGGTTGGGGGCAGGGCGTCTTTGCGTGGCGCGCCCTGCCCCGAAGCATATGCATATGCAGCCACGCGTACACACAACGCAGTGTACGAAGTCCCGACGGGTTGGGGGCAGGGCGTCTTTGCGTGGCGTGCCCTGCCCCGAAGCATATGCATATGCAGCCACGCGTACACACAACGCAGTGTACGAAGTCCCGACGGGTTGGGGGCAGGGCGTCTTTGCGTGGCGCGCCCTGCCCCGAAGCATATGCATATGCAGCCACGCGAACACACAACGCAGTGTACGAAGTCCCGACGGGTTGGGGGCAGGGCGTCTTTGCGTGGCGCGCCCTGCCCCGAAGCATATGCATATGCAGCCACGCGTACACACAACGCAGTGTACGAAGTCCCGACGGGTTGGG
>CAXKVW010000346.1:130000-132500 GCA_964058825.1 Carex arenaria | reverse complement strand
ATTGGCCCGAAGTAGCCGAAAAATGGCCCGAAGTAGCCGAAAGTTCCCGACGTAGCAAAAAAATGGCCAGAAGTAGCCAAAAGTCCCCGAAGTAGCCGAAATGTAGCCCGAAGTAGCCGAAATGTAGCCCGAAGTAGCCGAAATGTAGCCGAAGTAGCCGAAAAATGACCCGAAGTAGCCGAAAGTGCCCGAAGTAGCCGAAAGTGCCCAAAGTAGCCGGAAAATGGATCGAAGTAGCCAAAAAGTAGCCCGAAGTAGCCGAGAAATGGCCCGAAGTAGCCGAAAAGTGCCCGAAGTAGCCGAGAAGTAGCCCGAAGTAGCCGAAAAATGGCCCGAAGTAGCCGAAAATTGCCCGAAGTAGCCGAAAAATGTCCCCAAGTAGCCGAAAGTGCCCGAAGTAGCCGAAAAATGACCTGACGTAGCTGAAAGTGCCCCAAGTAGCCGAAATGTAGCCCGAAGTAGCTGAAATGTAGCCGAAGTAGCCGAAAATTGGCCCAAAGTAGCCGAAAATTGCTCCGAAGTAGCCGAAAATTGCCCCGAAGTAGCCGAAAAATGGCCCGAAGTAGCCGAAATATAGCCCGAAGTAGCCGAAAGTCCCCGACGTAGCAAAAAAATGGCCCGAAGTAGCCGAAATGTAGCCCGAAGTAGCCGAAATGTAGCCCGAAGTAGCCAAAATGTAGCCGAAGTAGCCAAAATGTAGCCGAAGTAGCCGAAAAATGGCCCGAAGTAGCTGAAAGTGCCCGAAGTAGCCGGAAAATGGCCCGAAGTAGCCGAAAGGTGGCCTGAAGTAGCCGAAAAATGGCCCGAAATAGCCGAAAAGTGCCCGAAGTAGCCGAAAAATGACCCGAAGTAGCCGAAAAATGACCCGAAGTAGCCGAAAGTGCCCGTAGTAGACGGAAAATGGCCCGAAGTAGCCAAAAAATGGACCGAAGTAGCCGAAAATTGCCCGAAGTAGCCGAAAATTGCCCGAAGTAGCCGAAAAATGGCCCGAAGTAGCCGAAAGTGCCCGAAGTAGCCGAAAAATGACTTGACGTAGCTGAAAGTGCCCGAAGTAGCCGAAATGTAGCCCGAAGTAGCCGAAATGTAGCCGTAGTAGCCGAAAATTGGCCCGAAGTAGCCGAAAAATGGCCCCGAATTAGCTGAAATGTACCCCGAAGTAGCTGAAATGTAGCCGAAGTAGCCCAAATGTAGCCGAAGTAGCCCAAATGTAGCCCGAAGTAGCCAAAATGTAGTCGAAGTAGCCGAAAAAAGGCCCGAAGTAGCCGAAAATGGCCCGAAGTAGCCGAAAATTGGCCAGAAGTAGCCGAAAAATGACCCGAAGTAGCGGAAAGTGCCCGAAGTAGCCGGAAAATGCCCCGAAGTAGCCTGAAAGTATCCCGAAGTAGCCAAAAAGTAGCCTGAAGTAGCCGAAAAGTGGCCCGAAGTAGCCGAAAAGTGCCCGAAGTAGCCGAAAAATGACCCGAAGTAGCCGAAAGTAGCCGAAAAGTGCCCGGAGTAGCCGATAGGTGCCCGAAGTAGCCGAAAAATTGCCTGAGATAGCTGAAAAATGGCCCGAAGTAGCCGAAAGTGCCCGAAGTAGCCGAAAAAGGACCCGAAGTAGCCGAAAAGTGGCCGAAGTAGCTGAAAAATTGCCCGAGGTAGCCGAAAAATGGCCCGAAGTAGCTGAAAGTACCCGAAGTAGCTGAAATGTAGCCCGAAGTAGCCGAAATGTAGCCGAAGTAGCCGAAAAATGGCCCGAAGTAGCCGAAAGTCCCTGACGTAGCCAAAAAATGGCCCGAAGTAGCCGAAAGTCCCCGAAGTAGCCGAAATGTAGCCTGAAGTAGCCAAAATGTAGCCGAAGTAGCCGAAAAATGGCCCGAAGCAGCCGAAAAATGTCCCGAAACAGCCGAAAAATGGCCCGAAGCAGCCGAAAAATGGCCCGAAGTAACCGAAAGTCCCGACTGGTTGGGGGCAGGGCGTCTTTGCGTGGCGCGCCCTGCTCGGAAGCATATGCATATGCAGCCACGCGTACACACAACGCAGTGTACGAAGTCCCGACAGGTTGGGGGCAGGGCGTCTTTGCGTGGCGAGCCCTGCCCGGAAGCATATGCATATGCAGCCACGCGTACACACAACGCAGTGTACGAAGTCCCGACGGGTTGGGGGCAGGGCGTCTTTGCGTGGCGCGCCCTGCCCGGAAGCATATGCATATGCAGCCACGCGTACACACAACGCAGTGTACGAAGTCCCGACGGGTTGGGGGCAGGGCGTCTTTGCGTGGCGCGCCCTGCCCCGAAGCAAATGCATATGCAGCCACGCGTACACACAACGCAGTGTACGAAGTCCCGACGGGTTGGGGGCAGGGCGTCTTTGCGTGGCGCGCCCTGCCCCGAAGCATATGCATATGCAGCCACGCGTACACACAACGCAGTGTACGAAGTCCCGACGGGTTGGGGGCAGGGCGTCTTTGCGTGGCGTGCCCTGCCCCGAAGCATATGCATATGCAGCCACGCGTACACAC
>CAXKVW010000346.1:117500-120000 GCA_964058825.1 Carex arenaria | reverse complement strand
TTGGCCCGAAGTAGCCGAAAAATGGCCCGAAGTAGCCGAAAGTTCCCGACGTAGCAAAAAAATGGCCAGAAGTAGCCAAAAGTCCCCGAAGTAGCCGAAATGTAGCCCGAAGTAGCCGAAATGTAGCCCGAAGTAGCCGAAATGTAGCCGAAGTAGCCGAAAAATGACCCGAAGTAGCCGAAAGTGCCCGAAGTAGCCGAAAGTGCCCAAAGTAGCCGGAAAATGGATCGAAGTAGCCAAAAAGTAGCCCGAAGTAGCCGAGAAATGGCCCGAAGTAGCCGAAAAGTGCCCGAAGTAGCCGAGAAGTAGCCCGAAGTAGCCGAAAAATGGCCCGAAGTAGCCGAAAATTGCCCGAAGTAGCCGAAAAATGTCCCCAAGTAGCCGAAAGTGCCCGAAGTAGCCGAAAAATGACCTGACGTAGCTGAAAGTGCCCCAAGTAGCCGAAATGTAGCCCGAAGTAGCTGAAATGTAGCCGAAGTAGCCGAAAATTGGCCCGAAGTAGCCGAAAATTGCTCCGAAGTAGCCGAAAATTGCCCCGAAGTAGCCGAAAAATGGCCCGAAGTAGCCGAAATATAGCCCGAAGTAGCCGAAAGTCCCCGACGTAGCAAAAAAATGGCCCGAAGTAGCCGAAATGTAGCCCGAAGTAGCCGAAATGTAGCCCGAAGTAGCCAAAATGTAGCCGAAGTAGCCAAAATGTAGCCGAAGTAGCCGAAAAATGGCCCGAAGTAGCTGAAAGTGCCCGAAGTAGCCGGAAAATGGCCCGAAGTAGCCGAAAGGTGGCCTGAAGTAGCCGAAAAATGGCCCGAAATAGCCGAAAAGTGCCCGAAGTAGCCGAAAAATGACCCGAAGTAGCCGAAAAATGACCCGAAGTAGCCGAAAGTGCCCGTAGTAGACGGAAAATGGCCCGAAGTAGCCAAAAAATGGACCGAAGTAGCCGAAAATTGCCCGAAGTAGCCGAAAATTGCCCGAAGTAGCCGAAAAATGGCCCGAAGTAGCCGAAAGTGCCCGAAGTAGCCGAAAAATGACTTGACGTAGCTGAAAGTGCCCGAAGTAGCCGAAATGTAGCCCGAAGTAGCCGAAATGTAGCCGTAGTAGCCGAAAATTGGCCCGAAGTAGCCGAAAATTGCCCGAAGTAGCCGAAAAATGGCCCCGAATTAGCTGAAATGTACCCCGAAGTAGCTAAAATGTAGCCGAAGTAGCCCAAATGTAGCCGAAGTAGCCCAAATGTAGCCCGAAGTAGCCAAAATGTAGTCGAAGTAGCCGAAAAAAGGCCCGAAGTAGCCGAAAATGGCCCGAAGTAGCCGAAAATTGGCCAGAAGTAGCCGAAAAATGACCCGAAGTAGCGGAAAGTGCCCGAAGTAGCCGGAAAATGCCCCGAAGTAGCCTGAAAGTATCCCGAAGTAGCCAAAAAGTAGCCTGAAGTAGCCGAAAAGTGGCCCGAAGTAGCCGAAAAGTGCCCGAAGTAGCCGAAAAATGGCCCGAAGTAGCCGAAAAATGACCCGAAGTAGCCGAAAGTGCCCGAAGTAGCCGGACAATGGCCCGAAGTAGCTGAAAAGTAGCCCGAAGTAGCCGAAAAATGGCCCGAAGTAGCCGAAAAATGGCCCGAAGTAGCGTTGGTGCAGTAGCGCCCTTAGCGTTAGCACTTCTAAGTAAAATGGGGGGGAAACCTGGGGGATTTCCAGGGGGTGGTAACCCTGGGCGTGGCTGGAGACCCAAAATGCATATTCCCTATTAGGGGGCAAGGATTTTCGGAAAGGGTGCCCCTCCATGTGCAGGCCGGGTGGTGTACATGGCCCCTGAGGTACACGCACGGGAGTGTACATGGCCCGAAGTAGACGAAAAATGACCCGAAGTAGCCGAAAAATGACCCGAAGTAGCCGAAAGTAGCCGAAAAGTGCCCGAAGTAGCCGATAGGTGCCCGAAGTAGCCGAAAAATTGCCTGAGATAGCTGAAAAATGGCCCGAAGTAGCCGAAAGTGCCCGAAGTAGCCGAAAAAGGACCCGAAGTAGCCGAAAAGTGGCCGAAGTAGCTGAAAAATTGCCCGAGGTAGCCGAAAAATGGCCCGAAGTAGCTGAAAGTACCCGAAGTAGCTGAAATGTAGCCCGAAGTAGCCGAAATGTAGCCGAAGTAGCCGAAAAATGGCCCGAAGTAGCCGAAAGTCCCTGACGTAGCCAAAAAATGGCCCGAAGTAGCCGAAAGTCCCCGAAGTAGCCGAAATGTAGCCTGAAGTAGCCAAAATGTAGCCGAAGTAGCCGAAAAATGGCCCGAAGCAGCCGAAAAATGTCCCGAAGCAGCCGAAAAATGGCCCGAAGCAGCCGAAAAATGGCCCGAAGTAACCGAAAGTCCCGACTGGTTGGGGGCAGGGCGTCTTTGCGTGGCGCGCCCTGCTCGGAAGCATATGCATATGCAGCCACGCGTACACACAACGCAGTGTACGAAGTCCCGACAGGTTGGGGGCAGGGCGTCTTTGCGTGGCGAGCCCTGCCCGGAAGCATATGCA
>CAXKVW010000346.1:102500-107500 GCA_964058825.1 Carex arenaria | reverse complement strand
TGAAATTTGAAAAATTTTGAAATTAGAAAAAAATTGAAATTTGAAAAAAATTGATTTCCGAAAAAATTTGAAATTCGAAAAAATTTGAAATTTTCAAAAAATTTGAAATTTTCAGAAAATTTGAAATTTAAAAAAAAAATTGGATAAGAAGTGAAACCGGTCGAAAAATCGGGTAAAAAAATAGTTCAACACCCTTATTTTTAACATGGGGGATTTGGAGGGGGTGGTAACCCAAGGGGTGGCTAGAGCCTAAAAATGCATATTCCCTATTAGGGGGGCAAGATTTTCAAGAAGGGTGCCCCCTCATGTGCACAAATGGGAGTGTACATGGCCCAAAGTAGCCGAAATGTAGCCCGAAGTAGCCGAAATGTAGCCCGAAGTAGCCGAAATGTAGCCGAACTAGCCGAAAATTGGCCCGAAGTAGCCGAAAAATGGCCCGAAGTAGCCGAAAGTTCCCGACGTAGCAAAAAAATGGCCAGAAGTAGCCAAAAGTCCCCGAAGTAGCCGAAATGTAGCCCGAAGTAGCCGAAATGTAGCCCGAAGTAGCCGAAATGTAGCCGAAGTAGCCGAAAAATGACCCGAAGTAGCCGAAAGTGCCCGAAGTAGCCGAAAGTGCCCAAAGTAGCCGGAAAATGGATCGAAGTAGCCAAAAAGTAGCCCGAAGTAGCCGAGAAATGGCCCGAAGTAGCCGAAAAGTGCCCGAAGTAGCCGAGAAGTAGCCCGAAGTAGCCGAAAAATGGCCCGAAGTAGCCGAAAATTGCCCGAAGTAGCCGAAAAATGTCCCCAAGTAGCCGAAAGTGCCCGAAGTAGCCGAAAAATGACCTGACGTAGCTGAAAGTGCCCCAAGTAGCCGAAATGTAGCCCGAAGTAGCTGAAATGTAGCCGAAGTAGCCGAAAATTGGCCCGAAGTAGCCGAAAATTGCTCCGAAGTAGCCGAAAATTGCCCCGAAGTAGCCGAAAAATGGCCCGAAGTAGCCGAAATATAGCCCGAAGTAGCCGAAAGTCCCCGACGTAGCAAAAAAATGGCCCGAAGTAGCCGAAATGTAGCCCGAAGTAGCCGAAATGTAGCCCGAAGTAGCCAAAATGTAGCCGAAGTAGCCAAAATGTAGCCGAAGTAGCCGAAAAATGGCCCGAAGTAGCTGAAAGTGCCCGAAGTAGCCGGAAAATGGCCCGAAGTAGCCGAAAGGTGGCCTGAAGTAGCCGAAAAATGGCCCGAAATAGCCGAAAAGTGCCCGAAGTAGCCGAAAAATGACCCGAAGTAGCCGAAAAATGACCCGAAGTAGCCGAAAGTGCCCGTAGTAGACGGAAAATGGCCCGAAGTAGCCAAAAAATGGACCGAAGTAGCCGAAAATTGAAAATTCGAGAAAAATTTTGAAATTTGAAAATTTTGAAATTTGAAAAATTTTGAAATTAGAAAAAAATTGAAATTTGAAAAAAATTGATTTCCGAAAAAATTTGAAATTCGAAAAAATTTGAAATTTTCAAAAAATTTGAAATTTTCAGAAAATTTGAAATTTAAAAAAAAAATTGGATAAGAAGTGAAACCGGTCGAAAAATCGGGTAAAAAAATAGTTCAACACCCTTATTTTTAACATGGGGGATTTGGAGGGGGTGGTAACCCAAGGGGTGGCTAGAGCCTAAAAATGCATATTCCCTATTAGGGGGGCAAGATTTTCAAGAAGGGTGCCCCCTCATGTGCACAAATGGGAGTGTACATGGCCCAAAGTAGCCGAAATGTAGCCCGAAGTAGCCGAAATGTAGCCCGAAGTAGCCGAAATGTAGCCGAACTAGCCGAAAATTGGCCCGAAGTAGCCGAAAAATGGCCCGAAGTAGCCGAAAGTTCCCGACGTAGCAAAAAAATGGCCAGAAGTAGCCAAAAGTCCCCGAAGTAGCCGAAATGTAGCCCGAAGTAGCCGAAATGTAGCCCGAAGTAGCCGAAATGTAGCCGAAGTAGCCGAAAAATGACCCGAAGTAGCCGAAAGTGCCCGAAGTAGCCGAAAGTGCCCAAAGTAGCCGGAAAATGGATCGAAGTAGCCAAAAAGTAGCCCGAAGTAGCCGAGAAATGGCCCGAAGTAGCCGAAAAGTGCCCGAAGTAGCCGAGAAGTAGCCCGAAGTAGCCGAAAAATGGCCCGAAGTAGCCGAAAATTGCCCGAAGTAGCCGAAAAATGTCCCCAAGTAGCCGAAAGTGCCCGAAGTAGCCGAAAAATGACCTGACGTAGCTGAAAGTGCCCCAAGTAGCCGAAATGTAGCCCGAAGTAGCTGAAATGTAGCCGAAGTAGCCGAAAATTGGCCCAAAGTAGCCGAAAATTGCTCCGAAGTAGCCGAAAATTGCCCCGAAGTAGCCGAAAAATGGCCCGAAGTAGCCGAAATATAGCCCGAAGTAGCCGAAAGTCCCCGACGTAGCAAAAAAATGGCCCGAAGTAGCCGAAATGTAGCCCGAAGTAGCCGAAATGTAGCCCGAAGTAGCCAAAATGTAGCCGAAGTAGCCAAAATGTAGCCGAAGTAGCCGAAAAATGGCCCGAAGTAGCTGAAAGTGCCCGAAGTAGCCGGAAAATGGCCCGAAGTAGCCGAAAGGTGGCCTGAAGTAGCCGAAAAATGGCCCGAAATAGCCGAAAAGTGCCCGAAGTAGCCGAAAAATGACCCGAAGTAGCCGAAAAATGACCCGAAGTAGCCGAAAGTGCCCGTAGTAGACGGAAAATGGCCCGAAGTAGCCAAAAAATGGACCGAAGTAGCCGAAAATTGCCCGAAGTAGCCGAAAATTGCCCGAAGTAGCCGAAAAATGGCCCGAAGTAGCCGAAAGTGCCCGAAGTAGCCGAAAAATGACTTGACGTAGCTGAAAGTGCCCGAAGTAGCCGAAATGTAGCCCGAAGTAGCCGAAATGTAGCCGTAGTAGCCGAAAATTGGCCCGAAGTAGCCGAAAAATGGCCCCGAATTAGCTGAAATGTACCCCGAAGTAGCTGAAATGTAGCCGAAGTAGCCCAAATGTAGCCGAAGTAGCCCAAATGTAGCCCGAAGTAGCCAAAATGTAGTCGAAGTAGCCGAAAAAAGGCCCGAAGTAGCCGAAAATGGCCCGAAGTAGCCGAAAATTGGCCAGAAGTAGCCGAAAAATGACCCGAAGTAGCGGAAAGTGCCCGAAGTAGCCGGAAAATGCCCCGAAGTAGCCTGAAAGTATCCCGAAGTAGCCAAAAAGTAGCCTGAAGTAGCCGAAAAGTGGCCCGAAGTAGCCGAAAAGTGCCCGAAGTAGCCGAAAAATGACCCGAAGTAGCCGAAAGTAGCCGAAAAGTGCCCGGAGTAGCCGATAGGTGCCCGAAGTAGCCGAAAAATTGCCTGAGATAGCTGAAAAATGGCCCGAAGTAGCCGAAAGTGCCCGAAGTAGCCGAAAAAGGACCCGAAGTAGCCGAAAAGTGGCCGAAGTAGCTGAAAAATTGCCCGAGGTAGCCGAAAAATGGCCCGAAGTAGCTGAAAGTACCCGAAGTAGCTGAAATGTAGCCCGAAGTAGCCGAAATGTAGCCGAAGTAGCCGAAAAATGGCCCGAAGTAGCCGAAAGTCCCTGACGTAGCCAAAAAATGGCCCGAAGTAGCCGAAAGTCCCCGAAGTAGCCGAAATGTAGCCTGAAGTAGCCAAAATGTAGCCGAAGTAGCCGAAAAATGGCCCGAAGCAGCCGAAAAATGTCCCGAAGCAGCCGAAAAATGGCCCGAAGCAGCCGAAAAATGGCCCGAAGTAACCGAAAGTCCCGACTGGTTGGGGGCAGGGCGTCTTTGCGTGGCGCGCCCTGCTCGGAAGCATATGCATATGCAGCCACGCGTACACACAACGCAGTGTACGAAGTCCCGACAGGTTGGGGGCAGGGCGTCTTTGCGTGGCGAGCCCTGCCCGGAAGCATATGCATATGCAGCCACGCGTACACACAACGCAGTGTACGAAGTCCCGACGGGTTGGGGGCAGGGCGTCTTTGCGTGGCGCGCCCTGCCCGGAAGCATATGCATATGCAGCCACGCGTACACACAACGCAGTGTACGAAGTCCCGACGGGTTGGGGGCAGGGCGTCTTTGCGTGGCGCGCCCTGCCCCGAAGCAAATGCATATGCAGCCACGCGTACACACAACGCAGTGTACGAAGTCCCGACGGGTTGGGGGCAGGGCGTCTTTGCGTGGCGCGCCCTGCCCCGAAGCATATGCATATGCAGCCACGCGTACACACAACGCAGTGTACGAAGTCCCGACGGGTTGGGGGCAGGGCGTCTTTGCGTGGCGTGCCCTGCCCCGAAGCATATGCATATGCAGCCACGCGTACACACAACGCAGTGTACGAAGTCCCGACGGGTTGGGGGCAGGGCGTCTTTGCGTGGCGCGCCCTGCCCCGAAGCATATGCATATGCAGCCACGCGAACACACAACGCAGTGTACGAAGTCCCGACGGGTTGGGGGCAGGGCGTCTTTGCGTGGCGCGCCCTGCCCCGAAGCATATGCATATGCAGCCACGCGTACACACAACGCAGTGTACGAAGTCCCGACGGGTTGGGGGCAGGGCGTCTTTGCGTGGCGCGCCCTGCCCGGAAGCATATGGATATGCAGCCACGCGTACACACAACGCAGTGTACGAAGTCCCGACGGGTTGGGGGCAGGGCGTCTTTGCGTGGCGCGCCCTGCCCCGAAGCATATGCATATGCAGCCACGCGTACACACAACGCAGTGTACGAAGTCCCGACGGGTTGGGGGCAGGGCGTCTTTGCGTGGCGCGCCCTGCCCCGAAGCATATGCATATGCAGCCACGCGTACACACAACGCAGTGTACGAAGTCCCGACGGGTTGGGGGCAGGGCGTCTTTGCGTGGCGCGCCCTGCCCCGAAGCATATGCATATGCAGCCACGCGTACACCCAACGCAGTGTACGAAGTCCCGACGGGTTGGGGGCCGGGCGTCTTTGCGTGGCGCGCCCTGCCCCGAAGCATATGCATATGTAGCCACGCGTACACACAACGCAGTGTACGAAGTCCCGACG
>CAXKVW010000346.1:90000-92500 GCA_964058825.1 Carex arenaria | reverse complement strand
AGTAGCCGAAAAATGGCCCGAAGTAGCTGAAAGTGCCCGAAGTAGCCGGAAAATGGCCCGAAGTAGCCGAAAGGTGGCCTGAAGTAGCCGAAAAATGGCCCGAAATAGCCGAAAAGTGCCCGAAGTAGCCGAAAAATGACCCGAAGTAGCCGAAAAATGACCCGAAGTAGCCGAAAGTGCCCGTAGTAGACGGAAAATGGCCCGAAGTAGCCAAAAAATGGACCGAAGTAGCCGAAAATTGCCCGAAGTAGCCGAAAATTGCCCGAAGTAGCCGAAAAATGGCCCGAAGTAGCCGAAAGTGCCCGAAGTAGCCGAAAAATGACTTGACGTAGCTGAAAGTGCCCGAAGTAGCCGAAATGTAGCCCGAAGTAGCCGAAATGTAGCCGTAGTAGCCGAAAATTGGCCCGAAGTAGCCGAAAATTGCCCGAAGTAGCCGAAAAATGGCCCCGAATTAGCTGAAATGTACCCCGAAGTAGCTAAAATGTAGCCGAAGTAGCCCAAATGTAGCCGAAGTAGCCCAAATGTAGCCCGAAGTAGCCAAAATGTAGTCGAAGTAGCCGAAAAAAGGCCCGAAGTAGCCGAAAATGGCCCGAAGTAGCCGAAAATTGGCCAGAAGTAGCCGAAAAATGACCCGAAGTAGCGGAAAGTGCCCGAAGTAGCCGGAAAATGCCCCGAAGTAGCCTGAAAGTATCCCGAAGTAGCCAAAAAGTAGCCTGAAGTAGCCGAAAAGTGGCCCGAAGTAGCCGAAAAGTGCCCGAAGTAGCCGAAAAATGGCCCGAAGTAGCCGAAAAATGACCCGAAGTAGCCGAAAGTGCCCGAAGTAGCCGGACAATGGCCCGAAGTAGCTGAAAAGTAGCCCGAAGTAGCCGAAAAATGGCCCGAAGTAGCCGAAAAATGGCCCGAAGTAGCGTTGGTGCAGTAGCGCCCTTAGCGTTAGCACTTCTAAGTAAAATGGGGGGGAAACCTGGGGGATTTCCAGGGGGTGGTAACCCTGGGCGTGGCTGGAGACCCAAAATGCATATTCCCTATTAGGGGGCAAGGATTTTCGGAAAGGGTGCCCCTCCATGTGCAGGCCGGGTGGTGTACATGGCCCCTGAGGTACACGCACGGGAGTGTACATGGCCCGAAGTAGACGAAAAATGACCCGAAGTAGCCGAAAAATGACCCGAAGTAGCCGAAAGTAGCCGAAAAGTGCCCGAAGTAGCCGATAGGTGCCCGAAGTAGCCGAAAAATTGCCTGAGATAGCTGAAAAATGGCCCGAAGTAGCCGAAAGTGCCCGAAGTAGCCGAAAAAGGACCCGAAGTAGCCGAAAAGTGGCCGAAGTAGCTGAAAAATTGCCCGAGGTAGCCGAAAAATGGCCCGAAGTAGCTGAAAGTACCCGAAGTAGCTGAAATGTAGCCCGAAGTAGCCGAAATGTAGCCGAAGTAGCCGAAAAATGGCCCGAAGTAGCCGAAAGTCCCTGACGTAGCCAAAAAATGGCCCGAAGTAGCCGAAAGTCCCCGAAGTAGCCGAAATGTAGCCTGAAGTAGCCAAAATGTAGCCGAAGTAGCCGAAAAATGGCCCGAAGCAGCCGAAAAATGTCCCGAAGCAGCCGAAAAATGGCCCGAAGCAGCCGAAAAATGGCCCGAAGTAACCGAAAGTCCCGACTGGTTGGGGGCAGGGCGTCTTTGCGTGGCGCGCCCTGCTCGGAAGCATATGCATATGCAGCCACGCGTACACACAACGCAGTGTACGAAGTCCCGACAGGTTGGGGGCAGGGCGTCTTTGCGTGGCGAGCCCTGCCCGGAAGCATATGCATATGCAGCCACGCGTACACACAACGCAGTGTACGAAGTCCCGACGGGTTGGGGGCAGGGCGTCTTTGCGTGGCGCGCCCTGCCCGGAAGCATATGCATATGCAGCCACGCGTACACACAACGCAGTGTACGAAGTCCCGACGGGTTGGGGGCAGGGCGTCTTTGCGTGGCGCGCCCTGCCCCGAAGCAAATGCATATGCAGCCACGCGTACACACAACGCAGTGTACGAAGTCCCGACGGGTTGGGGGCAGGGCGTCTTTGCGTGGCGCGCCCTGCCCCGAAGCATATGCATATGCAGCCACGCGTACACACAACGCAGTGTACGAAGTCCCGACGGGTTGGGGGCAGGGCGTCTTTGCGTGGCGTGCCCTGCCCCGAAGCATATGCATATGCAGCCACGCGTACACACAACGCAGTGTACGAAGTCCCGACGGGTTGGGGGCAGGGCGTCTTTGCGTGGCGCGCCCTGCCCCGAAGCATATGCATATGCAGCCACGCGAACACACAACGCAGTGTACGAAGTCCCGACGGGTTGGGGGCAGGGCGTCTTTGCGTGGCGCGCCCTGCCCCGAAGCATATGCATATGCAGCCACGCGTACACACAACGCAGTGTACGAAGTCCCGACGGGTTGGGGGCAGGGCGTCTTTGCGTGGCGCGCCCTGCCCGGAAGCATATGGATATGCAGCCACGCGTACACACAAC
>CAXKVW010000346.1:77500-80000 GCA_964058825.1 Carex arenaria | reverse complement strand
GTAGCCGAGAAGTAGCCCGAAGTAGCCGAAAAATGGCCCGAAGTAGCCGAAAATTGCCCGAAGTAGCCGAAAAATGTCCCCAAGTAGCCGAAAGTGCCCGAAGTAGCCGAAAAATGACCTGACGTAGCTGAAAGTGCCCCAAGTAGCCGAAATGTAGCCCGAAGTAGCTGAAATGTAGCCGAAGTAGCCGAAAATTGGCCCGAAGTAGCCGAAAATTGCTCCGAAGTAGCCGAAAATTGCCCCGAAGTAGCCGAAAAATGGCCCGAAGTAGCCGAAATATAGCCCGAAGTAGCCGAAAGTCCCCGACGTAGCAAAAAAATGGCCCGAAGTAGCCGAAATGTAGCCCGAAGTAGCCGAAATGTAGCCCGAAGTAGCCAAAATGTAGCCGAAGTAGCCAAAATGTAGCCGAAGTAGCCGAAAAATGGCCCGAAGTAGCTGAAAGTGCCCGAAGTAGCCGGAAAATGGCCCGAAGTAGCCGAAAGGTGGCCTGAAGTAGCCGAAAAATGGCCCGAAATAGCCGAAAAGTGCCCGAAGTAGCCGAAAAATGACCCGAAGTAGCCGAAAAATGACCCGAAGTAGCCGAAAGTGCCCGTAGTAGACGGAAAATGGCCCGAAGTAGCCAAAAAATGGACCGAAGTAGCCGAAAATTGCCCGAAGTAGCCGAAAATTGCCCGAAGTAGCCGAAAAATGGCCCGAAGTAGCCGAAAGTGCCCGAAGTAGCCGAAAAATGACTTGACGTAGCTGAAAGTGCCCGAAGTAGCCGAAATGTAGCCCGAAGTAGCCGAAATGTAGCCGTAGTAGCCGAAAATTGGCCCGAAGTAGCCGAAAAATGGCCCCGAAGTAGCTGAAATGTACCCCGAAGTAGCTGAAATGTAGCCGAAGTAGCCCAAATGTAGCCGAAGTAGCCCAAATGTAGCCCGAAGTAGCCAAAATGTAGTCGAAGTAGCCGAAAAAAGGCCCGAAGTAGCCGAAAATGGCCCGAAGTAGCCGAAAATTGGCCAGAAGTAGCCGAAAAATGACCCGAAGTAGCGGAAAGTGCCCGAAGTAGCCGGAAAATGCCCCGAAGTAGCCTGAAAGTATCCCGAAGTAGCCAAAAAGTAGCCTGAAGTAGCCGAAAAGTGGCCCGAAGTAGCCGAAAAGTGCCCGAAGTAGCCGAAAAATGGCCCGAAGTAGCCGAAAAATGACCCGAAGTAGCCGAAAGTGCCCGAAGTAGCCGGACAATGGCCCGAAGTAGCTGAAAAGTAGCCCGAAGTAGCCGAAAAATGGCCCGAAGTAGCCGAAAAATGGCCCGAAGTAGCCGAAAAATGGCCCGAAGTAGCGTTGGTGCAGTAGCGCCCTTAGCGTTAGCACTTCTAAGTAAAATGGGGGGGGAAACCTGGGGGATTTCCAGGGGGTGGTAACCCTGGGCGTGGCTGGAGACCCAAAATGCATATTCCCTATTAGGGGGCAAGGATTTTCGGAAAGGGTGCCCCTCCATGTGCAGGCCGGGTGGTGTACATGGCCCCTGAGGTACACGCACGGGAGTGTACATGGCCCGAAGTAGACGAAAAATGACCCGAAGTAGCCGAAAAATGACCCGAAGTAGCCGAAAGTAGCCGAAAAGTGCCCGGAGTAGCCGATAGGTGCCCGAAGTAGCCGAAAAATTGCCTGAGATAGCTGAAAAATGGCCCGAAGTAGCCGAAAGTGCCCGAAGTAGCCGAAAAAGGACCCGAACTAGCCGAAAAGTGGCCGAAGTAGCTGAAAAATTGCCCGAGGTAGCCGAAAAATGGCCCGAAGTAGCTGAAAGTACCCGAAGTAGCTGAAATGTAGCCCGAAGTAGCCGAAATGTAGCCGAAGTAGCCGAAAAATGGCCCGAAGTAGCCGAAAGTCCCTGACGTAGCCAAAAAATGGCCCGAAGTAGCCGAAAGTCCCCGAAGTAGCCGAAATGTAGCCTGAAGTAGCCAAAATGTAGCCGAAGTAGCCGAAAAATGGCCCGAAGCAGCCGAAAAATGTCCCGAAGCAGCCGAAAAATGGCCCGAAGCAGCCGAAAAATGGCCCGAAGTAACCGAAAGTCCCGACTGGTTGGGGGCAGGGCGTCTTTGCGTGGCGCGCCCTGCTCGGAAGCATATGCATATGCAGCCACGCGTACACACAACGCAGTGTACGAAGTCCCGACAGGTTGGGGGCAGGGCGTCTTTGCGTGGCGAGCCCTGCCCGGAAGCATATGCATATGCAGCCACGCGTACACACAACGCAGTGTACGAAGTCCCGACGGGTTGGGGGCAGGGCGTCTTTGCGTGGCGCGCCCTGCCCGGAAGCATATGCATATGCAGCCACGCGTACACACAACGCAGTGTACGAAGTCCCGACGGGTTGGGGGCAGGGCGTCTTTGCGTGGCGCGCCCTGCCCCGAAGCAAATGCATATGCAGCCACGCGTACACACAACGCAGTGTACGAAGTCCCGACGGGTTGGGGGCAGGGCGTCTTTGCGTGGCGCGCCCTGCCCCGAAGCATATGCAT
>CAXKVW010000346.1:65000-67500 GCA_964058825.1 Carex arenaria | reverse complement strand
GGGTGCCCCCTCATGTGCACAAATGGGAGTGTACATGGCCCAAAGTAGCCGAAATGTAGCCCGAAGTAGCCGAAATGTAGCCCGAAGTAGCCGAAATGTAGCCGAACTAGCCGAAAATTGGCCCGAAGTAGCCGAAAAATGGCCCGAAGTAGCCGAAAGTTCCCGACGTAGCAAAAAAATGGCCAGAAGTAGCCAAAAGTCCCCGAAGTAGCCGAAATGTAGCCCGAAGTAGCCGAAATGTAGCCCGAAGTAGCCGAAATGTAGCCGAAGTAGCCGAAAAATGACCCGAAGTAGCCGAAAGTGCCCGAAGTAGCCGAAAGTGCCCAAAGTAGCCGGAAAATGGATCGAAGTAGCCAAAAAGTAGCCCGAAGTAGCCGAGAAATGGCCCGAAGTAGCCGAAAAGTGCCCGAAGTAGCCGAGAAGTAGCCCGAAGTAGCCGAAAAATGGCCCGAAGTAGCCGAAAATTGCCCGAAGTAGCCGAAAAATGTCCCCAAGTAGCCGAAAGTGCCCGAAGTAGCCGAAAAATGACCTGACGTAGCTGAAAGTGCCCCAAGTAGCCGAAATGTAGCCCGAAGTAGCTGAAATGTAGCCGAAGTAGCCGAAAATTGGCCCAAAGTAGCCGAAAATTGCTCCGAAGTAGCCGAAAATTGCCCCGAAGTAGCCGAAAAATGGCCCGAAGTAGCCGAAATATAGCCCGAAGTAGCCGAAAGTCCCCGACGTAGCAAAAAAATGGCCCGAAGTAGCCGAAATGTAGCCCGAAGTAGCCGAAATGTAGCCCGAAGTAGCCAAAATGTAGCCGAAGTAGCCGAAAAATGGCCCGAAGTAGCTGAAAGTGCCCGAAGTAGCCGGAAAATGGCCCGAAGTAGCCGAAAGGTGGCCTGAAGTAGCCGAAAAATGGCCCGAAATAGCCGAAAAGTGCCCGAAGTAGCCGAAAAATGACCCGAAGTAGCCGAAAAATGACCCGAAGTAGCCGAAAGTGCCCGTAGTAGACGGAAAATGGCCCGAAGTAGCCAAAAAATGGACCGAAGTAGCCGAAAATTGCCCGAAGTAGCCGAAAATTGCCCGAAGTAGCCGAAAAATGGCCCGAAGTAGCCGAAAGTGCCCGAAGTAGCCGAAAAATGACTTGACGTAGCTGAAAGTGCCCGAAGTAGCCGAAATGTAGCCCGAAGTAGCCGAAATGTAGCCGTAGTAGCCGAAAATTGGCCCGAAGTAGCCGAAAAATGGCCCCGAATTAGCTGAAATGTACCCCGAAGTAGCTGAAATGTAGCCGAAGTAGCCCAAATGTAGCCGAAGTAGCCCAAATGTAGCCCGAAGTAGCCAAAATGTAGTCGAAGTAGCCGAAAAAAGGCCCGAAGTAGCCGAAAATGGCCCGAAGTAGCCGAAAATTGGCCAGAAGTAGCCGAAAAATGACCCGAAGTAGCGGAAAGTGCCCGAAGTAGCCGGAAAATGCCCCGAAGTAGCCTGAAAGTATCCCGAAGTAGCCAAAAAGTAGCCTGAAGTAGCCGAAAAGTGGCCTGAAGTAGCCGAAAAGTGGCCCGAAGTAGCCGAAAAGTGCCCGAAGTAGCCGAAAAATGGCCCGAAGTAGCCGAAAAATGACCCGAAGTAGCCGAAAGTGCCCGAAGTAGCCGAAAGTGCCCGAAGTAGCCGGACAATGGCCCGAAGTAGCTGAAAAGTAGCCCGAAGTAGCCGAAAAATGGCCCGAAGTAGCCGAAAAATGGCCCGAAGTAGCCGAAAAATGGCCCGAAGTAGCGTTGGTGCAGTAGCGCCCTTAGCGTTAGCACTTCTAAGTAAAATGGGGGGGAAACCTGGGGGATTTCCAGGGGGTGGTAACCCTGGGCGTGGCTGGAGACCCAAAATGCATATTCCCTATTAGGGGGCAAGGATTTTCGGAAAGGGTGCCCCTCCATGTGCAGGCCGGGTGGTGTACATGGCCCTTGAGGTACACGCACGGGAGTGTACATGGCCCGAAGTAGACGAAAAATGACCCGAAGTAGCCGAAAAATGACCCGAAGTAGCCGAAAGTAGCCGAAAAGTGCCCGAAGTAGCCGATAGGTGCCCGAAGTAGCCGAAAAATTGCCTGAGATAGCTGAAAAATGGCCCGAAGTAGCCGAAAGTGCCCGAAGTAGCCGAAAAAGGACCCGAAGTAGCCGAAAAGTGGCCGAAGTAGCTGAAAAATTGCCCGAGGTAGCCGAAAAATGGCCCGAAGTAGCTGAAAGTACCCGAAGTAGCTGAAATGTAGCCCGAAGTAGCCGAAATGTAGCCGAAGTAGCCGAAAAATGGCCCGAAGTAGCCGAAAGTCCCTGACGTAGCCAAAAAATGGCCCGAAGTAGCCGAAAGTCCCCGAAGTAGCCGAAATGTAGCCTGAAGTAGCCAAAATGTAGCCGAAGTAGCCGAAAAATGGCCCGAAGCAGCCGAAAAATGTCCCGAAGCAGCCGAAAAATGGCCCGAAGCAGCCGAAAAATGGCCCGAAGTAACCGAAAGTCCCGACTGGTTGGGGGCA
>CAXKVW010000346.1:50000-55000 GCA_964058825.1 Carex arenaria | reverse complement strand
GTAACCCAAGGGGTGGCTAGAGCCTAAAAATGCATATTCCCTATTAGGGGGGCAAGATTTTCAAGAAGGGTGCCCCCTCATGTGCACAAATGGGAGTGTACATGGCCCAAAGTAGCCGAAATGTAGCCCGAAGTAGCCGAAATGTAGCCCGAAGTAGCCGAAATGTAGCCGAACTAGCCGAAAATTGGCCCGAAGTAGCCGAAAAATGGCCCGAAGTAGCCGAAAGTTCCCGACGTAGCAAAAAAATGGCCAGAAGTAGCCAAAAGTCCCCGAAGTAGCCGAAATGTAGCCCGAAGTAGCCGAAATGTAGCCCGAAGTAGCCGAAATGTAGCCGAAGTAGCCGAAAAATGACCCGAAGTAGCCGAAAGTGCCCGAAGTAGCCGAAAGTGCCCAAAGTAGCCGGAAAATGGATCGAAGTAGCCAAAAAGTAGCCCGAAGTAGCCGAGAAATGGCCCGAAGTAGCCGAAAAGTGCCCGAAGTAGCCGAGAAGTAGCCCGAAGTAGCCGAAAAATGGCCCGAAGTAGCCGAAAATTGCCCGAAGTAGCCGAAAAATGTCCCCAAGTAGCCGAAAGTGCCCGAAGTAGCCGAAAAATGACCTGACGTAGCTGAAAGTGCCCCAAGTAGCCGAAATGTAGCCCGAAGTAGCTGAAATGTAGCCGAAGTAGCCGAAAATTGGCCCAAAGTAGCCGAAAATTGCTCCGAAGTAGCCGAAAATTGCCCCGAAGTAGCCGAAAAATGGCCCGAAGTAGCCGAAATATAGCCCGAAGTAGCCGAAAGTCCCCGACGTAGCAAAAAAATGGCCCGAAGTAGCCGAAATGTAGCCCGAAGTAGCCGAAATGTAGCCCGAAGTAGCCAAAATGTAGCCGAAGTAGCCAAAATGTAGCCGAAGTAGCCGAAAAATGGCCCGAAGTAGCTGAAAGTGCCCGAAGTAGCCGGAAAATGGCCCGAAGTAGCCGAAAGGTGGCCTGAAGTAGCCGAAAAATGGCCCGAAATAGCCGAAAAGTGCCCGAAGTAGCCGAAAAATGACCCGAAGTAGCCGAAAAATGACCCGAAGTAGCCGAAAGTGCCCGTAGTAGACGGAAAATGGCCCGAAGTAGCCAAAAAATGGACCGAAGTAGCCGAAAATTGAAAATTCGAGAAAAATTTTGAAATTTGAAAATTTTGAAATTTGAAAAATTTTGAAATTAGAAAAAAATTGAAATTTGAAAAAAATTGATTTCCGAAAAAATTTGAAATTCGAAAAAATTTGAAATTTTCAGAAAATTTGAAATTTAAAAAAAAAATTGGATAAGAAGTGAAACCGGTCGAAAAATCGGGTAAAAAAATAGTTCAACACCCTTATTTTTAACATGGGGGATTTGGAGGGGGTGGTAACCCAAGGGGTGGCTAGAGCCTAAAAATGCATATTCCCTATTAGGGGGGCAAGATTTTCAAGAAGGGTGCCCCCTCATGTGCACAAATGGGAGTGTACATGGCCCAAAGTAGCCGAAATGTAGCCCGAAGTAGCCGAAATGTAGCCCGAAGTAGCCGAAATGTAGCCGAACTAGCCGAAAATTGGCCCGAAGTAGCCGAAAAATGGCCCGAAGTAGCCGAAAGTTCCCGACGTAGCAAAAAAATGGCCAGAAGTAGCCAAAAGTCCCCGAAGTAGCCGAAATGTAGCCCGAAGTAGCCGAAATGTAGCCCGAAGTAGCCGAAATGTAGCCGAAGTAGCCGAAAAATGACCCGAAGTAGCCGAAAGTGCCCGAAGTAGCCGAAAGTGCCCAAAGTAGCCGGAAAATGGATCGAAGTAGCCAAAAAGTAGCCCGAAGTAGCCGAGAAATGGCCCGAAGTAGCCGAAAAGTGCCCGAAGTAGCCGAGAAGTAGCCCGAAGTAGCCGAAAAATGGCCCGAAGTAGCCGAAAATTGCCCGAAGTAGCCGAAAAATGTCCCCAAGTAGCCGAAAGTGCCCGAAGTAGCCGAAAAATGACCTGACGTAGCTGAAAGTGCCCCAAGTAGCCGAAATGTAGCCCGAAGTAGCTGAAATGTAGCCGAAGTAGCCGAAAATTGGCCCAAAGTAGCCGAAAATTGCTCCGAAGTAGCCGAAAATTGCCCCGAAGTAGCCGAAAAATGGCCCGAAGTAGCCGAAATATAGCCCGAAGTAGCCGAAAGTCCCCGACGTAGCAAAAAAATGGCCCGAAGTAGCCGAAATGTAGCCCGAAGTAGCCGAAATGTAGCCCGAAGTAGCCAAAATGTAGCCGAAGTAGCCAAAATGTAGCCGAAGTAGCCGAAAAATGGCCCGAAGTAGCTGAAAGTGCCCGAAGTAGCCGGAAAATGGCCCGAAGTAGCCGAAAGGTGGCCTGAAGTAGCCGAAAAATGGCCCGAAATAGCCGAAAAGTGCCCGAAGTAGCCGAAAAATGACCCGAAGTAGCCGAAAAATGACCCGAAGTAGCCGAAAGTGCCCGTAGTAGACGGAAAATGGCCCGAAGTAGCCAAAAAATGGACCGAAGTAGCCGAAAATTGCCCGAAGTAGCCGAAAATTGCCCGAAGTAGCCGAAAAATGGCCCGAAGTAGCCGAAAGTGCCCGAAGTAGCCGAAAAATGACTTGACGTAGCTGAAAGTGCCCGAAGTAGCCGAAATGTAGCCCGAAGTAGCCGAAATGTAGCCGTAGTAGCCGAAAATTGGCCCGAAGTAGCCGAAAAATGGCCCCGAATTAGCTGAAATGTACCCCGAAGTAGCTGAAATGTAGCCGAAGTAGCCCAAATGTAGCCGAAGTAGCCCAAATGTAGCCCGAAGTAGCCAAAATGTAGTCGAAGTAGCCGAAAAAAGGCCCGAAGTAGCCGAAAATGGCCCGAAGTAGCCGAAAATTGGCCAGAAGTAGCCGAAAAATGACCCGAAGTAGCGGAAAGTGCCCGAAGTAGCCGGAAAATGCCCCGAAGTAGCCTGAAAGTATCCCGAAGTAGCCAAAAAGTAGCCTGAAGTAGCCGAAAAGTGGCCCGAAGTAGCCGAAAAGTGCCCGAAGTAGCCGAAAAATGGCCCGAAGTAGCCGAAAAATGACCCGAAGTAGCCGAAAGTGCCCGAAGTAGCCGGACAATGGCCCGAAGTAGCTGAAAAGTAGCCCGAAGTAGCCAAAAAATGGCCCGAAGTAGCCGAAAAATGGCCCGAAGTAGCGTTGGTGCAGTAGCGCCCTTAGCGTTAGCACTTCTAAGTAAAATGGGGGGGAAACCTGGGGGATTTCCAGGGGGTGGTAACCCTGGGCGTGGCTGGAGACCCAAAATGCATATTCCCTATTAGGGGGCAAGGATTTTCGGAAAGGGTGCCCCTCCATGTGCAGGCCGGGTGGTGTACATGGCCCTTGAGGTACACGCACGGGAGTGTACATGGCCCGAAGTAGACGAAAAATGACCCGAAGTAGCCGAAAAATGACCCGAAGTAGCCGAAAGTAGCCGAAAAGTGCCCGAAGTAGCCGATAGGTGCCCGAAGTAGCCGAAAAATTGCCTGAGATAGCTGAAAAATGGCCCGAAGTAGCCGAAAGTGCCCGAAGTAGCCGAAAAAGGACCCGAAGTAGCCGAAAAGTGGCCGAAGTAGCTGAAAAATTGCCCGAGGTAGCCGAAAAATGGCCCGAAGTAGCTGAAAGTACCCGAAGTAGCTGAAATGTAGCCCGAAGTAGCCGAAATGTAGCCGAAGTAGCCGAAAAATGGCCCGAAGTAGCCGAAAGTCCCTGACGTAGCCAAAAAATGGCCCGAAGTAGCCGAAAGTCCCCGAAGTAGCCGAAATGTAGCCTGAAGTAGCCAAAATGTAGCCGAAGTAGCCGAAAAATGGCCCGAAGCAGCCGAAAAATGTCCCGAAGCAGCCGAAAAATGGCCCGAAGCAGCCGAAAAATGGCCCGAAGTAACCGAAAGTCCCGACTGGTTGGGGGCAGGGCGTCTTTGCGTGGCGCGCCCTGCTCGGAAGCATATGCATATGCAGCCACGCGTACACACAACGCAGTGTACGAAGTCCCGACTGGTTGGGGGCAGGGCGTCTTTGCGTGGCGAGCCCTGCCCGGAAGCATATGCATATGCAGCCACGCGTACACACAACGCAGTGTACGAAGTCCCGACGGGTTGGGGGCAGGGCGTCTTTGCGTGGCGCGCCCTGCCCGGAAGCATATGCATATGCAGCCACGCGTACACACAACGCAGTGTACGAAGTCCCGACGGGTTGGGGGCAGGGCGTCTTTGCGTGGCGCGCCCTGCCCCGAAGCAAATGCATATGCAGCCACGCGTACACACAACGCAGTGTACGAAGTCCCGACGGGTTGGGGGCAGGGCGACTTTGCGTGGCGCGCCCTGCCCGGAAGCATATGCATATGCAGCCACGCGTACACACAACGCAGTGTACGAAGTCCCGACGGGTTGGGGGCAGGGCGTCTTTGCGTGGCGCGCCCTGCCCCGAAGCATATGCATATGCAGCCACGCGTACACACAACGCAGTGTACGAAGTCCCGACGGGTTGGGGGCAGGGCGTCTTTGCGTGGCGCGCCCTGCCCCGAAGCATATGCATATGCAGCCACGCGTACACACAACGCAGTGTACGAAGTCCCGACGGGTTGGGGGCAGGGCGTCTTTGCGTGGCGCGCCCTGCCCCGAAGCATATGCATATGCAGCCACGCGTACACCCAACGCAGTGTACGAAGTCCCGACGGGTTGGGGGCCGGGCGTCTTTGCGTGGCGCGCCCTGCCCCGAAGCATATGCATATGTAGCCACGCGTACACACAACGCAGTGTACGAAGTCCCGACGGGTTGGGGGCAGGGCGTCTTTGCGTGGCGCGCCCTGCCCCGAAGCATATGCATATGCAGCCACGCGTACACACAACGCAGTGTACGAAGTCCCGACGGGTTGGGGGCAGGGCGTCTTTGCGTGGCGCGCCCTGCCCCGAAGCATATGCATATGCAGCCACGCGTACACACAACGCAGTGTACGATGTCCCGACGGGTTGGGGGCAGGGCGTCTTTGCGTGGCGCGCCCTGCCCCGAAGCATA
>CAXKVW010000346.1:37500-40000 GCA_964058825.1 Carex arenaria | reverse complement strand
CCGAAGTAGCCGAAAATTGCCCGAAGTAGCCGAAAAATGGCCCGAAGTAGCCGAAAGTGCCCGAAGTAGCCGAAAAATGACTTGACGTAGCTGAAAGTGCCCGAAGTAGCCGAAATGTAGCCCGAAGTAGCCGAAATGTAGCCGTAGTAGCCGAAAATTGGCCCGAAGTAGCCGAAAAATGGCCCCGAATTAGCTGAAATGTACCCCGAAGTAGCTGAAATGTAGCCGAAGTAGCCCAAATGTAGCCGAAGTAGCCCAAATGTAGCCCGAAGTAGCCAAAATGTAGTCGAAGTAGCCGAAAAAAGGCCCGAAGTAGCCGAAAATGGCCCGAAGTAGCCGAAAATTGGCCAGAAGTAGCCGAAAAATGACCCGAAGTAGCGGAAAGTGCCCGAAGTAGCCGGAAAATGCCCCGAAGTAGCCTGAAAGTATCCCGAAGTAGCCAAAAAGTAGCCTGAAGTAGCCGAAAAGTGGCCCGAAGTAGCCGAAAAGTGCCCGAAGTAGCCGAAAAATGGCCCGAAGTAGCCGAAAAATGACCCGAAGTAGCCGAAAGTGCCCGAAGTAGCCGGACAATGGCCCGAAGTAGCTGAAAAGTAGCCCGAAGTAGCCGAAAAATGGCCCGAAGTAGCCGAAAAATGGCCCGAAGTAGCCGAAAAATGGCCCGAAGTAGCGTTGGTGCAGTAGCGCCCTTAGCGTTAGCACTTCTAAGTAAAATGGGGGGGAAACCTGGGGGATTTCCAGGGGGTGGTAACCCTGGGCGTGGCTGGAGACCCAAAATGCATATTCCCTATTAGGGGGCAAGGATTTTCGGAAAGGGTGCCCCTCCATGTGCAGGCCGGGTGGTGTACATGGCCCCTGAGGTACACGCACGGGAGTGTACATGGCCCGAAGTAGACGAAAAATGACCCGAAGTAGCCGAAAAATGACCCGAAGTAGCCGAAAGTAGCCGAAAAGTGCCCGAAGTAGCCGATAGGTGCCCGAAGTAGCCGAAAAATTGCCTGAGATAGCTGAAAAATGGCCCGAAGTAGCCGAAAGTGCCCGAAGTAGCCGAAAAAGGACCCGAAGTAGCCGAAAAGTGGCCGAAGTAGCTGAAAAATTGCCCGAGGTAGCCGAAAAATGGCCCGAAGTAGCTGAAAGTACCCGAAGTAGCTGAAATGTAGCCCGAAGTAGCCGAAATGTAGCCGAAGTAGCCGAAAAATGGCCCGAAGTAGCCGAAAGTCCCTGACGTAGCCAAAAAATGGCCCGAAGTAGCCGAAAGTCCCCGAAGTAGCCGAAATGTAGCCTGAAGTAGCCAAAATGTAGCCGAAGTAGCCGAAAAATGGCCCGAAGCAGCCGAAAAATGTCCCGAAGCAGCCGAAAAATGGCCCGAAGCAGCCGAAAAATGGCCCGAAGTAACCGAAAGTCCCGACTGGTTGGGGGCAGGGCGTCTTTGCGTGGCGCGCCCTGCTCGGAAGCATATGCATATGCAGCCACGCGTACACACAACGCAGTGTACGAAGTCCCGACAGGTTGGGGGCAGGGCGTCTTTGCGTGGCGAGCCCTGCCCGGAAGCATATGCATATGCAGCCACGCGTACACACAACGCAGTGTACGAAGTCCCGACGGGTTGGGGGCAGGGCGTCTTTGCGTGGCGCGCCCTGCCCGGAAGCATATGCATATGCAGCCACGCGTACACACAACGCAGTGTACGAAGTCCCGACGGGTTGGGGGCAGGGCGTCTTTGCGTGGCGCGCCCTGCCCCGAAGCAAATGCATATGCAGCCACGCGTACACACAACGCAGTGTACGAAGTCCCGACGGGTTGGGGGCAGGGCGTCTTTGCGTGGCGCGCCCTGCCCCGAAGCATATGCATATGCAGCCACGCGTACACACAACGCAGTGTACGAAGTCCCGACGGGTTGGGGGCAGGGCGTCTTTGCGTGGCGTGCCCTGCCCCGAAGCATATGCATATGCAGCCACGCGTACACACAACGCAGTGTACGAAGTCCCGACGGGTTGGGGGCAGGGCGTCTTTGCGTGGCGCGCCCTGCCCCGAAGCATATGCATATGCAGCCACGCGAACACACAACGCAGTGTACGAAGTCCCGACGGGTTGGGGGCAGGGCGTCTTTGCGTGGCGCGCCCTGCCCCGAAGCATATGCATATGCAGCCACGCGTACACACAACGCAGTGTACGAAGTCCCGACGGGTTGGGGGCAGGGCGTCTTTGCGTGGCGCGCCCTGCCCGGAAGCATATGGATATGCAGCCACGCGTACACACAACGCAGTGTACGAAGTCCCGACGGGTTGGGGGCAGGGCGTCTTTGCGTGGCGCGCCCTGCCCCGAAGCATATGCATATGCAGCCACGCGTACACACAACGCAGTGTACGAAGTCCCGACGGGTTGGGGGCAGGGCGTCTTTGCGTGGCGCGCCCTGCCCCGAAGCATATGCATATGCAGCCACGCGTACACACAACGCAGTGTACGAAGTCCCGACGGGTTGGGGGCAGGGCGTCTTTGCGTG
>CAXKVW010000346.1:22500-27500 GCA_964058825.1 Carex arenaria | reverse complement strand
AAGTAGCCGAAATGTAGCCCGAAGTAGCCGAAATGTAGCCGAACTAGCCGAAAATTGGCCCGAAGTAGCCGAAAAATGGCCCGAAGTAGCCGAAAGTTCCCGACGTAGCAAAAAAATGGCCAGAAGTAGCCAAAAGTCCCCGAAGTAGCCGAAATGTAGCCCGAAGTAGCCGAAATGTAGCCCGAAGTAGCCGAAATGTAGCCGAAGTAGCCGAAAAATGACCCGAAGTAGCCGAAAGTGCCCAAAGTAGCCGGAAAATGGATCGAAGTAGCCAAAAAGTAGCCCGAAGTAGCCGAGAAATGGCCCGAAGTAGCCGAAAAGTGCCCGAAGTAGCCGAGAAGTAGCCCGAAGTAGCCGAAAAATGGCCCGAAGTAGCCGAAAATTGCCCGAAGTAGCCGAAAAATGTCCCCAAGTAGCCGAAAGTGCCCGAAGTAGCCGAAAAATGACCTGACGTAGCTGAAAGTGCCCCAAGTAGCCGAAATGTAGCCCGAAGTAGCTGAAATGTAGCCGAAGTAGCCGAAAATTGGCCCAAAGTAGCCGAAAATTGCTCCGAAGTAGCCGAAAATTGCCCCGAAGTAGCCGAAAAATGGCCCGAAGTAGCCGAAATATAGCCCGAAGTAGCCGAAAGTCCCCGACGTAGCAAAAAAATGGCCCGAAGTAGCCGAAATGTAGCCCGAAGTAGCCGAAATGTAGCCCGAAGTAGCCGAAATGTAGCCCGAAGTAGCCGAAATGTAGCCCGAAGTAGCCGAAATGTAGCCCGAAGTAGCCAAAATGTAGCCGAAGTAGCCAAAATGTAGCCGAAGTAGCCGAAAAATGGCCCGAAGTAGCTGAAAGTGCCCGAAGTAGCCGGAAAATGGCCCGAAGTAGCCGAAAGGTGGCCTGAAGTAGCCGAAAAATGGCCCGAAATAGCCGAAAAGTGCCCGAAGTAGCCGAAAAATGACCCGAAGTAGCCGAAAAATGACCCGAAGTAGCCGAAAGTGCCCGTAGTAGACGGAAAATGGCCCGAAGTAGCCAAAAAATGGACCGAAGTAGCCGAAAATTGAAAATTCGAGAAAAATTTTGAAATTTGAAAATTTTGAAATTTGAAAAATTTTGAAATTAGAAAAAAATTGAAATTTGAAAAAAATTGATTTCCGAAAAAATTTGAAATTCGAAAAAATTTGAAATTTTCAAAAAATTTGAAATTTTCAGAAAATTTGAAATTTAAAAAAAAAATTGGATAAGAAGTGAAACCGGTCGAAAAATCGGGTAAAAAAATAGTTCAACACCCTTATTTTTAACATGGGGGATTTGGAGGGGGTGGTAACCCAAGGGGTGGCTAGAGCCTAAAAATGCATATTCCCTATTAGGGGGGCAAGATTTTCAAGAAGGGTGCCCCCTCATGTGCACAAATGGGAGTGTACATGGCCCAAAGTAGCCGAAATGTAGCCCGAAGTAGCCGAAATGTAGCCCGAAGTAGCCGAAATGTAGCCGAACTAGCCGAAAATTGGCCCGAAGTAGCCGAAAAATGGCCCGAAGTAGCCGAAAGTTCCCGACGTAGCAAAAAAATGGCCAGAAGTAGCCAAAAGTCCCCGAAGTAGCCGAAATGTAGCCCGAAGTAGCCGAAATGTAGCCCGAAGTAGCCGAAATGTAGCCGAAGTAGCCGAAAAATGACCCGAAGTAGCCGAAAGTGCCCGAAGTAGCCGAAAGTGCCCAAAGTAGCCGGAAAATGGATCGAAGTAGCCAAAAAGTAGCCCGAAGTAGCCGAGAAATGGCCCGAAGTAGCCGAAAAGTGCCCGAAGTAGCCGAGAAGTAGCCCGAAGTAGCCGAAAAATGGCCCGAAGTAGCCGAAAATTGCCCGAAGTAGCCGAAAAATGTCCCCAAGTAGCCGAAAGTGCCCGAAGTAGCCGAAAAATGACCTGACGTAGCTGAAAGTGCCCCAAGTAGCCGAAATGTAGCCCGAAGTAGCTGAAATGTAGCCGAAGTAGCCGAAAATTGGCCCAAAGTAGCCGAAAATTGCTCCGAAGTAGCCGAAAATTGCCCCGAAGTAGCCGAAAAATGGCCCGAAGTAGCCGAAATATAGCCCGAAGTAGCCGAAAGTCCCCGACGTAGCAAAAAAATGGCCCGAAGTAGCCGAAATGTAGCCCGAAGTAGCCGAAATGTAGCCCGAAGTAGCCAAAATGTAGCCGAAGTAGCCAAAATGTAGCCGAAGTAGCCGAAAAATGGCCCGAAGTAGCTGAAAGTGCCCGAAGTAGCCGGAAAATGGCCCGAAGTAGCCGAAAGGTGGCCTGAAGTAGCCGAAAAATGGCCCGAAATAGCCGAAAAGTGCCCGAAGTAGCCGAAAAATGACCCGAAGTAGCCGAAAAATGACCCGAAGTAGCCGAAAGTGCCCGTAGTAGACGGAAAATGGCCCGAAGTAGCCAAAAAATGGACCGAAGTAGCCGAAAATTGCCCGAAGTAGCCGAAAATTGCCCGAAGTAGCCGAAAAATGGCCCGAAGTAGCCGAAAGTGCCCGAAGTAGCCGAAAAATGACTTGACGTAGCTGAAAGTGCCCGAAGTAGCCGAAATGTAGCCCGAAGTAGCCGAAATGTAGCCGTAGTAGCCGAAAATTGGCCCGAAGTAGCCGAAAAATGGCCCCGAATTAGCTGAAATGTACCCCGAAGTAGCTGAAATGTAGCCGAAGTAGCCCAAATGTAGCCGAAGTAGCCCAAATGTAGCCCGAAGTAGCCAAAATGTAGTCGAAGTAGCCGAAAAAAGGCCCGAAGTAGCCGAAAATGGCCCGAAGTAGCCGAAAATTGGCCAGAAGTAGCCGAAAAATGACCCGAAGTAGCGGAAAGTGCCCGAAGTAGCCGGAAAATGCCCCGAAGTAGCCTGAAAGTATCCCGAAGTAGCCAAAAAGTAGCCTGAAGTAGCCGAAAAGTGGCCCGAAGTAGCCGAAAAGTGCCCGAAGTAGCCGAAAAATGGCCCGAAGTAGCCGAAAAATGACCCGAAGTAGCCGAAAGTGCCCGAAGTAGCCGGACAATGGCCCGAAGTAGCTGAAAAGTAGCCCGAAGTAGCCGAAAAATGGCCCGAAGTAGCCGAAAAATGGCCCGAAGTAGCCGAAAAATGGCCCGAAGTAGCGTTGGTGCAGTAGCGCCCTTAGCGTTAGCACTTCTAAGTAAAATGGGGGGGAAACCTGGGGGATTTCCAGGGGGTGGTAACCCTGGGCGTGGCTGGAGACCCAAAATGCATATTCCCTATTAGGGGGCAAGGATTTTCGGAAAGGGTGCCCCTCCATGTGCAGGCCGGGTGGTGTACATGGCCCTTGAGGTACACGCACGGGAGTGTACATGGCCCGAAGTAGACGAAAAATGACCCGAAGTAGCCGAAAAATGACCCGAAGTAGCCGAAAGTAGCCGAAAAGTGCCCGAAGTAGCCGATAGGTGCCCGAAGTAGCCGAAAAATTGCCTGAGATAGCTGAAAAATGGCCCGAAGTAGCCGAAAGTGCCCGAAGTAGCCGAAAAAGGACCCGAAGTAGCCGAAAAGTGGCCGAAGTAGCTGAAAAATTGCCCGAGGTAGCCGAAAAATGGCCCGAAGTAGCTGAAAGTACCCGAAGTAGCTGAAATGTAGCCCGAAGTAGCCGAAATGTAGCCGAAGTAGCCGAAAAATGGCCCGAAGTAGCCGAAAGTCCCTGACGTAGCCAAAAAATGGCCCGAAGTAGCCGAAAGTCCCCGAAGTAGCCGAAATGTAGCCTGAAGTAGCCAAAATGTAGCCGAAGTAGCCGAAAAATGGCCCGAAGCAGCCGAAAAATGTCCCGAAGCAGCCGAAAAATGGCCCGAAGCAGCCGAAAAATGGCCCGAAGTAACCGAAAGTCCCGACTGGTTGGGGGCAGGGCGTCTTTGCGTGGCGCGCCCTGCTCGGAAGCATATGCATATGCAGCCACGCGTACACACAACGCAGTGTACGAAGTCCCGACAGGTTGGGGGCAGGGCGTCTTTGCGTGGCGAGCCCTGCCCGGAAGCATATGCATATGCAGCCACGCGTACACACAACGCAGTGTACGAAGTCCCGACGGGTTGGGGGCAGGGCGTCTTTGCGTGGCGCGCCCTGCCCGGAAGCATATGCATATGCAGCCACGCGTACACACAACGCAGTGTACGAAGTCCCGACGGGTTGGGGGCAGGGCGTCTTTGCGTGGCGCGCCCTGCCCCGAAGCAAATGCATATGCAGCCACGCGTACACACAACGCAGTGTACGAAGTCCCGACGGGTTGGGGGCAGGGCGTCTTTGCGTGGCGCGCCCTGCCCCGAAGCATATGCATATGCAGCCACGCGTACACACAACGCAGTGTACGAAGTCCCGACGGGTTGGGGGCAGGGCGTCTTTGCGTGGCGCGCCCTGCCCCGAAGCATATGCATATGCAGCCACGCGTACACACAACGCAGTGTACGAAGTCCCGACGGGTTGGGGGCAGGGCGTCTTTGCGTGGCGCGCCCTGCCCCGAAGCATATGCATATGCAGCCACGCGTACACACAACGCAGTGTACGAAGTCCCGACGGGTTGGGGGCAGGGCGTCTTTGCGTGGCGCGCCCTGCCCCGAAGCATATGCATATGCAGCCACGCGTACACCCAACGCAGTGTACGAAGTCCCGACGGGTTGGGGGCCGGGCGTCTTTGCGTGGCGCGCCCTGCCCCGAAGCATATGCATATGTAGCCACGCGTACACACAACGCAGTGTACGAAGTCCCGACGGGTTGGGGGCAGGGCGTCTTTGCGTGGCGCGCCCTGCCCCGAAGCATATGCATATGCAGCCACGCGTACACACAACGCAGTGTACGAAGTCCCGACGGGTTGGGGGCAGGGCGTCTTTGCGTGGCGCGCCCTGCCCCGAAGCATATGCATATGCAGCCACGCGTACACACAACGCAGTGTACGATGTCCCGACGGGTTGGGGGCAGGGCGTCTTTGCGTGGCGCGCCCTGCCCCGAAGCATATGCATATGCAGCCACGCGTACACACAACGCAGTGTACGATGTCCCGA
>CAXKVW010000346.1:10000-12500 GCA_964058825.1 Carex arenaria | reverse complement strand
TAGCCGAAAGTGCCCGAAGTAGCCGAAAAATGACTTGACGTAGCTGAAAGTGCCCGAAGTAGCCGAAATGTAGCCCGAAGTAGCCGAAATGTAGCCGTAGTAGCCGAAAATTGGCCCGAAGTAGCCGAAAATTGCCCGAAGTAGCCGAAAAATGGCCCCGAATTAGCTGAAATGTACCCCGAAGTAGCTAAAATGTAGCCGAAGTAGCCCAAATGTAGCCGAAGTTGCCCAAATGTAGCCCGAAGTAGCCAAAATGTAGTCGAAGTAGCCGAAAAAAGGCCCGAAGTAGCCGAAAATGGCCCGAAGTAGCCGAAAATTGGCCAGAAGTAGCCGAAAAATGACCCGAAGTAGCGGAAAGTGCCCGAAGTAGCCGGAAAATGCCCCGAAGTAGCCTGAAAGTATCCCGAAGTAGCCAAAAAGTAGCCTGAAGTAGCCGAAAAGTGGCCCGAAGTAGCCGAAAAGTGCCCGAAGTAGCCGAAAAATGGCCCGAAGTAGCCGAAAAATGACCCGAAGTAGCCGAAAGTGCCCGAAGTAGCCGGACAATGGCCCGAAGTAGCTGAAAAGTAGCCCGAAGTAGCCGAAAAATGGCCCGAAGTAGCCGAAAAATGGCCCGAAGTAGCCGAAAAATGGCCCGAAGTAGCGTTGGTGCAGTAGCGCCCTTAGCGTTAGCACTTCTAAGTAAAATGGGGGGGAAACCTGGGGGATTTCCAGGGGGTGGTAACCCTGGGCGTGGCTGGAGACCCAAAATGCATATTCCCTATTAGAGGGCAAGGATTTTCGGAAAGGGTGCCCCTCCATGTGCAGGCCGGGTGGTGTACATGGCCCCTGAGGTACACGCACGGGAGTGTACATGGCCCGAAGTAGACGAAAAATGACCCGAAGTAGCCGAAAAATGACCCGAAGTAGCCGAAAGTAGCCGAAAAGTGCCCGGAGTAGCCGATAGGTGCCCGAAGTAGCCGAAAAATTGCCTGAGATAGCTGAAAAATGGCCCGAAGTAGCCGAAAGTGCCCGAAGTAGCCGAAAAAGGACCCGAAGTAGCCGAAAAGTGGCCGAAGTAGCTGAAAAATTGCCCGAGGTAGCCGAAAAATGGCCCGAAGTAGCTGAAAGTACCCGAAGTAGCTGAAATGTAGCTCGAAGTAGCCGAAATGTAGCCGAAGTAGCCGAAAAATGGCCCGAAGTAGCCGAAAGTCCCTGACGTAGCCAAAAAATGGCCCGAAGTAGCCGAAAGTCCCCGAAGTAGCCGAAATGTAGCCTGAAGTAGCCAAAATGTAGCCGAAGTAGCCGAAAAATGGCCCGAAGCAGCCGAAAAATGTCCCGAAGCAGCCGAAAAATGGCCCGAAGCAGCCGAAAAATGGCCCGAAGTAACCGAAAGTCCCGACTGCAGGGCGTCTTTGCGTGGCGCGCCCTGCCCGGAAGCATATGCATATGCAGCCACGCGTACACACAACGCAGTGTACGAAGTCCCGACGGGTTGGGGGCAGGGCGTCTTTGCGTGGCGCGCCCTGCCCGGAAGCATATGCATATGCAGCCACGCGTACACACAACGCAGTGTACGAAGTCCCGACGGGTTGGGGGCAGGGCGTCTTTGCGTGGCGCGCCCTGCCCCGAAGCAAATGCATATGCAGCCACGCGTACACACAACGCAGTGTACGAAGTCCCGACGGGTTGGGGGCAGGGCGTCTTTGCGTGGCGCGCCCTGCCCCGAAGCATATGCATATGCAGCCACGCGTACACACAACGCAGTGTACGAAGTCCCGACGGGTTGGGGGCAGGGCGTCTTTGCGTGGCGTGCCCTGCCCCGAAGCATATGCATATGCAGCCACGCGTACACACAACGCAGTGTACGAAGTCCCGACGGGTTGGGGGCAGGGCGTCTTTGCGTGGCGCGCCCTGCCCCGAAGCATATGCATATGCAGCCACGCGAACACACAACGCAGTGTACGAAGTCCCGACGGGTTGGGGGCAGGGCGTCTTTGCGTGGCGCGCCCTGCCCCGAAGCATATGCATATGCAGCCACGCGTACACACAACGCAGTGTACGAAGTCCCGACGGGTTGGGGGCAGGGCGTCTTTGCGTGGCGCGCCCTGCCCGGAAGCATATGGATATGCAGCCACGCGTACACACAACGCAGTGTACGAAGTCCCGACGGGTTGGGGGCAGGGCGTCTTTGCGTGGCGCGCCCTGCCCCGAAGCATATGCATATGCAGCCACGCGTACACACAACGCAGTGTACGAAGTCCCGACGGGTTGGGGGCAGGGCGTCTTTGCGTGGCGCGCCCTGCCCCGAAGCATATGCATATGCAGCCACGCGTACACACAACGCAGTGTACGAAGTCCCGACGGGTTGGGGGCAGGGCGTCTTTGCGTGGCGCGCCCTGCCCCGAAGCATATGCATATGCAGCCACGCGTACACCCAACGCAGTGTACGAAGTCCCGACGGGTTGGGGGCCGGGCGTCTTTGCGTGGCGCGCCCTGCCCCGAAGCATATGCATATGGAGCC
>CAXKVW010000345.1:0-184984 GCA_964058825.1 Carex arenaria | reverse complement strand
AACTGTTCCACGGCTACCCAATTAACTACAACAGGCAGGTATACAAGGGACGGAACCAACTCCGCTGCTCTCCCAATAGGAGAGCAGGATCCTGCTTTTCCAAATCTAACCATTCATCTGTATTGAGATTCGTGCATGAAAAAGTTCAATGGTTAGATTTGGAAAAACAGATCCCTGCTCTCCTATTTGGAGAGCAGCGGAGTCGGATCCTACAAGGGACCACCGGTATAGATCAATACCAGTGCATAGAGAGGAGAGAAGAGGCAACAATTCAAAACAACACAATTAAATTGATTTGTACCAATTTAGAGCACAAGGTTTAGAGCAAGGTATTTGAATCCACGCAATTTAAAACACTTTAAACACCATTAAATTGACCAGTACCATTTTAGAGCACCATTAAATTCAAAACATCTCTGATTTCCGCAGCTCCTTGCCACATACGTACATTAAAAAGCTTGAGGAGAGAAGGGAACGGATATCAAAACAAATATACAGTTTGAAGAAACTGAAGGTGACTATAAATTATTAAATTAAGAGTATGGATTCCAGAAAACAAATATCAAAACAACACAATTCAATGCAGCGAAGATCACGGAGAGAAAGAGAAGGGAACGGAGAGACATGCAGAGAAAGTTAGACCTCACATGCTGAATAAAATTGAACCACCTAAAAAGGTGGATTAGTTTAGATGACTTTAGATTATCCTAAAAGTTGGATTATTCCATCTTAGTCCGACTCAATTAAATAATATTTGACAGAATAACTATGGCGTAAAGCTCTTATTTTACCGTTTAGTCCACAACCAAACGATCCATAGTGTCACTCAACTGATATACTGATCAGTTGAGATTTCTTTGTTCCACTAGAAATGATTTCAGATCAAAGATATGTATGGCACAAGTATTGGAAGATAGTCACAAGTAGACCAACTAAAATTTAAACCTAGATTGAAAGAAATATCTGTTTGGACTAGTATGTGTTGTAGTTAACATAACATTTTAGTCCCATGTTCCTGCAATTTAGTTAAGATATTGTGCATATAAAGGTGCTTGCGAAAATGCCTATTTGAAATGCGGCAGTTTTGCTGGGCATCAGTGCTGATGCTAGCCTGATGGCCGAAATTTATATTAAAGAAATAGGATTAAAATTCAAAATTCTCGTTTGGTAGGAAAGATGCCATAAACTGTGGCGTCTGGAGACTGTTTTATATATTACTATTTTTGCTTCCGTAATACTTTTCGAATTAATGATCGATTATTTGCGAAACTTGTGGGGTTGTATCCAATATGAGTAGATAAGCAAATTAGACACAATGTTGTTCTGTCACAACACGTGTATCGATCATGTGATATTTCTTTTTTCGATTGAAAATATCACATTACGTCATTTTATGTTACGCAGAATGGTTTAGTCACATCACATCACATCACGTAACTTGATACAGAACTAATTTTTTCAACATTATTTCTTTATTATAATTTATTTTGACATAGTTTATTATTTTTAGTATATTATTTTATGAACTAACTTAAATAAAATAAAAACCAAAGTAGATAAAAAAATCAAGTAAAAAACATCCTCCTGCAGAAACTTAAATTGTACTTGTAATTATTTCAAGATTGACGTCAAATAGTATCCATGTATACCGATTATAAATATTGTATCATATTCTCTTTACAAAATAGTTAACAGTCCGCGAGCTAGATGGTGTTTACATTCAAATTAATTACAAATACGCCACAAAAGCAAAAAAAAAATACCTATACAATATATATTCCCAAACAAAAGCAGACACTAAAGCAACAAGTGGTTTTACCAAGCTGGGTAGTCTAGAGATAGGAGTCCTACTTTTAGGTTCAATTAACTATAACAACGTATGATTATCATTGAGATTTGTGCGCACGGAAACTGAAAAATACTTGTATGGATTTTAATGAGTTTGCACGAATCTTGATGCATATTTGATGGTCATTTCATCCATTGAAAAAGGTAAATCCGATGGGCATCGGACCTACTCTCAATTTGGGTAGTCTATAGTTTTGAGCTAGGTTGTTCCTTTTTCCGGTTATGGATTGATCCCCATCAGACTGGCCCTGCCTGACTGACATGGTTTGGGTCATGTTGACCGGAGGGTTTTGACAACTGATGCTAGCATTTCTGAAAGTAATCAGCATTTTGCAATTATTAATTAATGCTTCATGTCATACAATTTATAACATAATCACACAAACACTTTTAATCAACAAAATATTACAAAAAAAAATTGAAAAAACAACGAAAAATCTTGACCTTTTGAATTTGCGGCTACTGGGGCTAAGAGACCTATTCCTCAACCGGATGCATAATCGAGAGTTGGGTTCTTTCTGACTGGAAGGCATGCCCGAACCGTCATGCTGCTTCTTCTCATGACCAGTTTGGGCCATGGCGTTGCACTTCATTTTATAACCTGCTTGTAAAATTCAATTTATGAATAACTTTTAAGCAAGCTATACATAATGAAATTAATAAATGTACATTCAATGCAAAAAATTGACAGTAAACCCTGTATGAAAATCTTGACCTGCTGAATTTGCGGCTACTGAGGCTAGTGAGGATGCAGATCACTGATGTCTTTGTAATGTGTGTACTCAGGGTTGTCAGCACAAACTGAAATAACCTTGTGATCAATTTTTCCCTGTTTTCATTTTGTATAAACAATTTAAATACTTTGAAAAACAATTTTTATGATTTACTATCCCCCTTTTGATAATGAAGCATACCTCATCAATCATAGACATCAAACCGATAGCATGGGCCCGCAGACAAGAATCAACCATTTTGCTTTCCCTCCAAACTAAACAATTGTAAGTAGTCATAATAAACAATTCTAAACTTATTTACTAAAAACATCCCAAATCCCCCCCCGGCCAACCCCCCCTCCCCACCAGCACCACCACCACACACACATAAAAAAAAGTAAATGGTATGACAAAAAGGTAAAGGGTAAGGATTGTTTCACAGTATTTTAGAAAACTAAATGGTATGACCAATATTAGTGATGGAATATCAAAATAGCTGACAAAGAGAAAGGTAATTTTCAGGTCAATTTTGAGCATGCTGTTGAAAAAAAGATAATTCAGACCCTGGTGTTACATATGTAAGAACTGAGAAAGACTACTAATCTGTGGAGCTCTTGAAAATATAATGTCACATATTTGATATCCCTACAAATTAAAATTATATCACAGATTTTCTTTATAATGTTTTGCAATTGTACTAAAGTTTTACTTATGCTTGTTATTTTGCTTTTTGTAACTTGAAACAATTCAAATTCAAATTTTTCTAACAACAGTAACTAAAAATTGTAGGAATTAAAAAAAAAAAAAAATTACATACCATGCAGGAATATAGTGTCACCGACTTGAAGTCCATAGACATTGAATGCAGTCATCTGAAACAAATTGTATCTATCACTCCATTAACAACAAAACTTAGAAGTAAGAACAAAATTATCTTGTGACAAAATGCACTATTAACAGAACAATTGGGTCAGTACAATTTTGCTCATATGGCATATTAAAATGTGTCAGCAATGAAAATTTGACATACCAGAAAGATTTCATATACATGCATTTTAACAATTTCCTACAACAGTAGTAAGAAAAGGAAACAAATAAACTTAATCCAAAAAATATAGAAACGAAACTTACTAATACATGGAAAGAGAGAAAAGCAATAGTGCATACCTCATACATATATATATCCGACCATAGAAGATCATCTGGAGACAATTTCACTTCTGGCCATTCAATTGACACACTCATGGGGTCAATATATAGGTCCCTGGCTGCCGCTCCTCTTTAGGATAATGCTTGTGGGACAAATGATGTGAGTAGTACTTCGTTCCGGATTTCAGTAAATCTGGATTTCTATCTGTTTGCCCCTTGTAAATAGTATGATTATTGTTTTTGTTTTCCTTATTCTATTATTCTCTCTTATCTCCGCCCATCAAGTTGTATAATATTACATAATTGTTTCTTTTTACATTTTTACCCGGAAAAATTTTTATATCCTTTTTCGGTCTTCATTACCCTTCTCAACAGTTATTCTCACTCATGAACCCACAAACTTGTATACAAGTGTTTCCAAAAGTATAAAATATTTTTATCACTTTTATCTTCACGTTCTTTTTTTTTTAGGGTTGGCAGCAAAATACCGCCAACAGTTGAATTGGTATCTTCACATTCTTATCTTGGAATAATAAAAATCAGTATATGGAAGGGTCTAAAGATATAGCTAGGGTCATGCATATTGTGTTCTACACTTTTGGATTAGTTGGCAACCAATTCTAAGAGGAAGTTATAGCATGCCTCTTCAAATTCTAAATATAATAGACTGGACTGATCTTAGTTCTTAAATGATGAAATATGTTCTTGCTTTTAGCATCTAATGGGTGCACAAGTTGTCCTAACCAATTATATATCATAACTCTGCAATAAAAAGTTTATGTACTCTTTGTATTTTTAGATTCCGATAGGTTGCTGTAAATGTTTGGACTAGACATAGTCCAAGATTTCTGCAACAATGCATGCATCATTTTACAATTTTATTAATTTTTAAGAACTTGACAATCTATTTTTGCATGGTTTCAATCATTTTTCAGCAATACGCTCCGGTATTAGAGCTTCTAAAGTCCCACAAGGTTTTTCAATCTAAGAAATCGCTTTTCTAAACCTATATTTATCCGAGAGTTTACTGTTCAGACCCAGCCCATTGCATAACAGTTACATTATATATATGGCAAGCCCTGGTGACTCCAACATTTCCTAGAATTACCTAGCAGACGATATTATTCTCGTATTTATTTATTGTAAAGTTCCTTTTTTCTTAATTTGCGCCAGATTAATAGTATTTTCCATCTATCCTATTTTAAAATAAAATTTCAAGAATTAAACCAAGTTTTTCTTACAATGTATCATTTTCTCGATATCAAGATAAATATAAGATCTCTTACATAAGTTTTGAGGATCAACGTCTACTACAAGCCATGGACTGTTTAAATATTTTAAAGAATTGATTCATTCAAATTTATTTTTAGTTGGATGTATTCAAGTGCATGGACTTCAAGTTAGTGACACAGCTACAAAATGTCTGTCCTTATTTCTGAATATGAGTTTGCATAAATATTATTAAAAGATATAGAAAAAAAACCACAATATGAGAAACAAAGACTAGAATATATACGTTAGTCAGAACAGAGATCTGTCTGAATCCTACTTTACATTGAAAAAAGGTAAAATAGCTGGAACATAGGTGAAGCTAATGAATCAAAGGCCTTACAACTGAAGGGAATTTATATGGTTGAAATTGGGTTAGTCATCGAGCTAGAGTACACTGCAAGTTGGATGAGGAAATCCTGGTGCCAAAATATTTGACAAAAATGTCACAAAATTAAAGTTACAGAAGTTTTTTCTATCATTTAGATTGGGTATCAAATTTGGTAAGTGTTTAAATATTTTGTGGCCAGTGTATATGGTATGTGTATAGAGTCCTGCATATCGACACCTAAGTATATACCCTCCTCTGTGACGGAAAAAAAAAAAAAAAGATTTGGTTAAATTGTTCTCCTAGACACCTAAGCAGCACTAGGTAAATGGTAATTAGAACTTCTTACTGCATATAACTAGCAAGGGAGTGAGGCCCACCTTGCCATAGATGTAGCCTATTTGCTGCAATTCAAGACGACATTTGCCCAATTGCAAGGGAGCTTCTCTTCTACCAGTATGGCAAGCTAAAGGTGTCATTTGGGAGAAAATATGTAGAGTACATCTACCATTGCATGGACCTCTGTCAAATTATAGATTAGTTTATCTTTAATGGAGATCAGAGGGTACCTCTTCATTTGTATGTGACAGGCGTGAAAATGTTAAGAATGCTGTATCAACAGATCTTAATCTTCTCCCTGTAAGAACATAACCTATATAAAATTGGTTTCCATAATGTAGATGGGTATCCAACTAGTTCGAAAAGCAATGTGTTAACTCGCCCAAACTTGTTAGGATCTTAAATGAAAAATATACAAATTCTTAGCTATCGAGTAAACTGAATTGGAGCCCTAGTATAAAGATACTTCTTTGGTTAAGTTGTAGTTTTAATATTTTAATCAATTCAAGCAAATAACCTCATAAAGTCAGGGACCTTTTGGATTAATCTCTATTTTCCCGACGCTAGAAATATAAAGATATAAATATGGTCTGGTAATGTGCTTGTTGTCAATACTTTATTACCAAGGGAAGTTGAAATTCAACTTCTGTGGCAATGTGATTTGGCACCAAGAAGTGCTAACATGATTCCCACACTAAGGCTGAGAGCAAATAAATGACCATCTATGCCCCTGAAAATGCTAATAGCACATCTATGCACCCTTTCTTTAGGTGTGTTAATGTGTTATGCCTTGAGTTAACCATGGTAACACCGTAACAGTCCAAGTAATCAATGTTGATAAGTTCCTAAGGGTTTTCACGAGTCACAGGCAAAAACCATACTTGATCAATCATTAAAGTTTTTAAGAGCAGGTCATTGAGTAATTAACGGGATAAGAGGGGAAGTACCACTTAACACCAGAGTGCAAAAGACAGTCTTAGGCATAGCATCAAACACCTTATATACGCATTAATTACATATGTGCATATACGTTTCCCAACCCGCCAAGGTAGTGCCAGATACACACACAGTTGAAGGGGTCAAATGTGATAGATCATTGTGGCATAAGAGGTTTCCATGGATATTGTAGGCATTTGATCCAGAGTCGTGCATGAACAATGGACTGCACGTGCACAGTTCCATGTAACTGGAGTTTGGCAGGGCCTCAACAGTATTGATTGAAGACAACTGAGTAGATAGAGGAGCCGCTGTAGAAACTAGAGAGCAGTGAGGTTGTAGGTTAGCTCAAGCATATCATCCAACAACTTACGTGCGCAATGGAATCAAGGGAACGGAGATGGTGTGGTATGATCAGCTTGAAATTTTGTCTTCAAATTGGTGTGTTAAATAAAAAAAAGGGTGGAATAGATAATGGTCGGTCGGAAGCGGAATCGTATCCTCTGCGGAGTTTTTACCTGCGGAGCTGTGCGGTTATTTTAATGGACCGTTCGTTTATAGTACGAATCTCAAAGCAAAATTAATACTGCCCCCTCCATCATCTCGAGCACCGGCTGAAGATAAAATCTAGACCGTCCGATCAACTCAGCACAGCTCCGCAGAGGATACTGGTCCGGTCGGAAGCTGGTTCCACCAGTTCACATGGACCAATATCCTCTGCGGAGTTTTTACCTGCAGAGCTATGCGGAGCTGATCGGACGGCCCAGATTTAATCTCAGCCGGTGAGTGTTCGAAATGATGGAGGGGGCAGTTTTAATTTTGCTTTGAAATTTGTGTCATAATTTTATTTGGTCCGTCCGATCAAAACAAACGAGGTAAAAACTCCGCAGAGGATATGATTCCCAGTTCACATCCGACCTACACAACAATCAACAATTCAACATAGGGAGAGGGGTGTGTCCGATGCCCATCGGACCAAAGTCAGTTCGATGGGTAGTTTACACCGTCTGATTCACTTTCAGATCTGTGCACATTGATATTAAAGCAAACAACACGGATATTAAAATGATGTGCACAAATTTTGAAGTGAATCGGATGGTACAAATCACCCATCGAACCGACTTTGGTCCGATGGACATCAGACCCCCCCCCTTCAACATAGGGTCACAATACCGATACCCGATCTGACACCGACAACACAACTGTACAGAAAGGCTGCTAATGGGCGGGCCTTAGCCCAACCTCGGATTTGGCCCTACTTTCTTGAAAATAAATCGAACTCGGATTCGGACGGTTTTCTTGAATATAACTCGGATTCGGCCCTGTCCACAAAATAAAGGATAAAGGAAATAAATCAAATAATTTTAAAACAAGGGTGACAGGCTGGCAGCAAAAAATAAAGTAAATTGTTGAGGCGTTGGGATCTGATGCAGTCTCTATTATTATATTATACTAACATTTTATTAAACATAGTAAATATTTTTAATAAAGTGAAAAATGAGTTTCAATATAAAAAAAAAACAATAAAAATGAGTAAATTTATGATTTTTTGGATTTAGAAGGATAAATTATGTTATGAATATTAAAGAGAAAAATACCTAATTCAAAGTTATCGAGGGATATACATGAAATTAATTCAGAAAAGAGAGGAAGGGTATGTTTGGTTGGGTTGAGAATAGACTATTTTTGAGATTAGGCTATTCGAAATAGCCTATTCAGTGTTTAGTTGGGTTAGAATAGCTATAATAGGAAATTCAAATTTTCTATCTTATTAGAATAGACTATTTCTAAAAATTTTGAGATTTAACTATTTTAGTAAGACAAAAATAACTATTGTATATATTCTTATTTTACAGCTAAACATACTCTACTAAATGCTAATTAATCCGGGTTTAGGGTCTAGAAAAGAATTGATCCGGATTTGAACTTTGTTAATTGGAAACTGCAAGTAAAATAAAAGAATTTAATGTTGGGCATTAAAAAAAACTAACAGTAAGTATAATTTATTCTAGCTGATAGCTACTATCAGTTTTCTCAAAAAAAGTAAGTATAATTTACAAAATATGCCATCCAGATTGGCCAAAGAATGGAGTTATGGTTTACAGCAATATTGAAAAAATATATATTTTGCAAAAGCGATAATTTAATATCTGATAATATGATAATATAGTACTCTCAATTGGAAAAAATTCTCTTAAATAAAGTAAAATAAAGTAAGAAGATTTAAAATAAATTCGAATTCGATAGAATTCTATTCAATTTGATCGAAATATTTTAAAAATATTTTAAAAACTAGAAAAATATATAGAAATATATTTCTTATATAAAATGTTATCACATGTTTTGTTTTCTGACTAATTAATCAAGAGTCATCTTTGATTTGAAAATAAAAAGATATAAAATACAAAAAAAAAAATCCTATTTAGTAATAATCATACTATATGAAAATTCAAATTTTGTTGTTGTTGCTGCTGTTTAAATTAAACATATTGATTTTATTAAATAATAGCTAATTAATAAGAATTGTACAATCCAGATCTCATTGGAAAGTGAAAATAAATACCAAGTGCTGCTCTCAAGTTCCGAAATTTATTTAGTTAGCACTCTACTAAATACTAATTAAATAAATACCATCCTAACTTACTTAATTCACAAAATACAATTCACGCGCCATTAGTCTGCGCATCAAATTAGACTAGTGTGCGGATTGGAGAGGATCACCCTCAGTGTGCATACTGGGGATGCACATCCCTTGTTTCATATTAGAGATGCGCACTCCTTGTTTCGACAAAATTGATAAAATTGATTGGTGGTCAAAATTGATTTTCCATTGCATTGCAGACATCAAGTGACATCATTATTGATTGATAAAATTAATTAGTGGTATCATCACTGGTTAAATAAAATTTGTTAATGGTCAAAATTGATTGGTGTGCCTAGAATTGTTCAATTCTGGTGCGCATTTTCAGTCTGTGTACCAGTCTAATTTGATACGCCGACTGAAAACACACGAGTGGTATTTTGTGAATTAAATGAGTTAAATGTGGTATTTGTTTAATTAGTATTTGGAAGGGTGCTGACTAAAAAATTTCGGCTAGGACTCACGGTAAATTGAGGGGTGCCTAAAAAAAAGACTTTTAGGAGTGGATTTGGTGGAGAGATTACTTGCCTATTTTCATTGCGACGAAATCATTTTTTCGTTAAATCTCTATTCTTCGGATGTGATTTATTTTGGCGATTTCCTTTCAAAATCAGGAACCGACTCTGCTGAGAGCAAGCACCCAGAGTTAGAGGCATTAATTGATAGCCCAATTCAGCTAACAGGTACAGAAGACTGTGTACTTTGGAGATGGGAGGCGAGTGGACTGTACAGTGCTAAATCTTTTTATCAAATTATGAAGGGAGGGGGAAAAACAAAGAGCCCACTGAAATTTTTTTGGAATTACAAAGTCCCACCAACAGTCCGAATTTTTGGTTACTTGATGTTGCAGAACAAGATCTTAACACAAGATGTAACGAGGAAGAGGCATATTCAATGCCAATTGGGATGTGTTATGTGTGCTACACGAGAAGAAGAGACGGCCATGCATTTACTTTTCAAATGTGGATGGGCAAGACAGGTTTGGCAGGAACTTAGCAATAGATTGGGATACCGTGCAATTTCATTGAGGAGCACGATGGAGCAGACTTGGTTCAACTCACTGTCACTGACAGGTAGACCCAGCATTTGGAAAAGAATTGGCCCAATAGTGTTGCTGTGCACTACATGGATGCTGTGGCGAAGTCGGAATGAAAAGATTTTTCGAAGCAAAGAACACAGGGTGCAGTCGGTGGTACACAGAATCTGTCAGGAGGCTGAACTGTGGATTAGAGGAAGTGGAATTATGGTACAGGCACCAGTGGACGGTACTGGTTAGCAGTGGGTTGGGTGTTATATTATTCTGCTGTACCGGTTAGGCAAAAGGGTACTGGGTTATTTGTTTGTTGATGATGTTTGATTTCTGTTGTAATTTGACTGGTACCGATTGATAGCTACTATCAATCTTTCAAAAAAAAAAGACTCTGCTGAGAGCAAGACCTTGTTATTTAAAATCTAACTGTTGAGATTGGTGTATAAAAAATAGTCCTGCTCTCCTACAGTGGAGTCGGATCCTCAAAATCGCGCCAAGTGAACTCTCTGATCAGAACGCGGAACAAAACAAATAAATCAGAATTGGAAATGGAGTTTGCAACACGCGTCTGATCGGAAGCAGAGAAGGAGAAATGATTTCAATCAACAGGATTTCAAGGAGGCCAAATTGCGTTAAAAAATTATCTCAAGATCGATCAGATTTGGAGAGAATCGTACGAAACAAAGCGACGGTATCAAAAACTCATCCTTTTTTTTTCTCCGCTAAGTTGTTTTGCTTGTTTAGAGCTTTTTATGTTTAGTAGAGAACGAACTAAAACGCCGACTGGACACTACTACACTACTACTCTTCAAGGTGATCTCAGTTTCATTCTAAATTTTTCTTTTTTTCTTTTGTGATTTCTGCTCAAGATATAAATTCTAATCGATGGCATGAATGATAAATTACAAGACTAAGCTGACTATTTTTTTAGTTTCACTTTTACCAAATAAATTATTTTCAGCTGTGCTCCACAAATTAAATAGAAAGAGAAGGGAGGAGACGGGAGTGAACGGAAGACACAAATCTAGAGCATAGTCTAAATCGAACGGTACAAATTCCACAAATTTCAATTTTTTCAATCTACTCCCCCCCCTCCCCTCCCCTCCCCCGTCTGGAGCACAGCCTTCGGTGCAATCAATTCGAATTGAATTGAAAATTTTCATTTTCGCTGATTCTGATCAACGCGACTCGCATTCGTTTTCCGTTTCGCGTTTTGAGGTAGCACGTTGCCGTTCCGATCAGACCCTAAAACTCCCGGTTCTATTCCACGAAATTTACCATGGGCGACGACATCGACGCAGTCATGGCGCTCGACCTTCTTCCTTCCTCCTCTACTACCTCCACCAAGTCCACCTCAATTAAACCCTTGAGTTTCCGTCCCAAACCCAGAGGCGCCACCACAGCCCCCTCTGCTACTGCTAAAACCCCTATTAAACCAAAAATAGAGCCCAAGGACCCTATGCCGACTCCTCCTGTTCCTATATCTTCTTCTCCGGATACAAAGACTAAAATGGAACCCGTCACCAACCTTAGAATAGAGGCACATGTTGAGGAAGAGGATGAGGTGGAGCGGGAGATTGATGTGTTCTTGACCCCGGATGAAAATGAAAATGAGGTAATTTTTATTTTTCCCTTGGGACTACTTCATAAGATCGCATATTCACATGGCTATGTGAAGCATACTGATCATAGTCTTCATTTTGTCATATTAAATAGGAACCTTAACTAGGCTTTGATGCCATGTCCGATTACGAATCCAGAAATGGTTATATTTTCTTTCAAGAGGACAGACATTCTTGAAGTAAATTTAAAGTGAGATGATAATACAAGTTATCTATTGCTCAAATCTATGACATTTTTTAACATCCGGAAGATATAAAAGATTTAAAACTGCAATCCAAATTTTCCCAAGGAAATTTGTTGTGTTTTGAATCAAAATGTTTTAATTAATTGACTGGAATTCATTTTGCACTCTTTTTCTTATAGATGATTCCTTCTTGCAGATTTATGTTATGCAATATCCACTCAGACCAAATTGGCAGACTTATGAGATGGAGAAAAGGTGCACAGAGGTAAACTTATGCCAATATTAGTTTTTGTACTTCTGAAATAAATGTGATTGTGTGCTTAATTAAAATTTGTAATTATTATAGGTGCGAATGATGCCTAAATGTAGAAATATGGAAGTGGACCTCTGTATAGATGATGACCATCGAACTTTTGATGCTGACATCGCAAGGCTTTCAGGAAAAGAGAAGCAGGTCAATTGCATTTGTTTTTCCCCTGATATGGCAAAACTTTGACTTGTGTCCTGACCTTTCACCCATAATTTGATCACTTATCTTTTCTGTACCATAAAGCAGCTTCTGTGAAACTGTGATAAGACAGTCGCACGTGTCCCCCTACCAGCCAAATCAGATAACACAGAAGAAAGTGAACATAAGGGATTTTGGAACGGCGAGGGGATGTTTATTGTATCTATAATAGAAATCCGGCAAAACAGACTTTGAATTTACATAATAACAACCAACAATAACATAAAATTAATGTTTCCGAATTATAACAATTTTATTTGATCAGAATGACCAAATTGCCTCCAAAAGAGGGAAAGTGATGCCATGACTTGTCCATCAAACCATGGGTCCCAGCTACCAAAAATCGTTTTATTTTCTTTATTTAGTTATATTTATACTGATGGAAAACAAAAAGATCTTGTTGGTTCTGAGTATTAACTTTTATATTTGATGCAATGTGCCTTTTGTCTTTTATGCTAGTCGTATGGTTTTGAATATTGCAAATAAGATAAATCTTGGTGTTATTTGAAATATTGTAAAATGTTGGGTTTGATTTACAAAAGGCCCTTTTTCTGACATTATTTCATTTGGTGTTACAGACTCTAAGGTCACTAGTGGCACCGTCTGCAACTGACTATGCCATCGGTATCTTGAGAAATAACCAGGCAAGTTATTCTCTTTGCATTTTTTTTTACTTTCTCTTTTATATGTTGCTCAAGTATGTTTGCTAATTTTATAATTATTGTCTTTATTTACGTTACAGATACACCTGAACCTGATTAATGGAGTTGTTCAACTGCGGCCAGTAATAATGTCAGATCATCAAAAGAGAAAGCGTACTGCACAACAAATGGATCCAGAGAAAAATTTACAGGACTCAACACCTAGTAGTAAGATGGTTAGTTTCTCTTAAGCTAGGACCCCTTTATTTGAGAAACTTTTTAGTTCATTGCTGGTATCTGTACTGTCCATTCAACACAGCAGCTCAGACTAGTATAAATGGTACTGAATGTATGAGTTGGTTGAATTGGTTTTGCTACTGTGCTGCTGGTAGGGTAGCTCTAGGCTAGGTCATTTGTTCTAACAAATATCTTTATTTGGCCAGTAGAAAATTTTGGCAGTTATCTGTAGTAATCGAACATTTTTTAGAGGTTTTCTTTAGTTCTTTTCTTTTATTGATTTTCCATGATTTTAACTTGGTTAATTTTTGTATAGGCAAAGACGGAACCAGGGGATTCAGCACAAACTGATGATGAGGATGAGGTAAAGTTCATTTAGAAGTCCTGTTTATGATTAAAACATCTCTTATTTGTATAAGAAGTTTTTAGGCGACTCTGAATAAGGTCTGTTTTTAATTTTATACTTGCAAATAATTGTTAAGAAGGTCCATTCAGATTCAATGAAAAGGATTTTTCATTTGGTGGATGATCTTTCATTCGAAGTAGTATGATTTTTTCTACTGGGATATTGAAATGGGTGAAATATAAGTGAGGTTTATATAAGGAATTTTGATTTCCTCTTATAAGTTAAACAGTATCATTCAGAATATTAAAGGTAATTTACCATAATTCTGATATTTTATATCATCTTATACTGTGTGATATTCTTTTGATGTTTTCTTTTTTAAATAATGGGAATGTGCAGTCATGGGTTCCACTTGAGTTCCTTCCAGAAAGCAGCATACTTTCAAATGAATATTACAAGAAGATGGTTACACATGAGCACACAAAAATAGAGTTCAGAATGACGCAGTACGATATTCTTACGACTATATTTTATTATCTAGAATTTAATTCCTTCCTATGCATTTTCTTTCACATGTAGAATAGTAGTTCAAATTGCTTTTTGTATTTTTCAAATATTTTCTTATACAAGTATCCTATAACTGTAGGTCTGATTATATGGGAACACTATGCCCTAGAGAATCTATTAATCGTAGAAAAATGAAAGAAGCTATTATCAGGTTGATTCCATTTTTGATACAGTTAACTCCTTTCTTTCCAATGTATTTTAAGCACAGCTAACCATTTCAAATGGTGTTGGTACAGGAAATTAAGAAAGCTACCCTTGGAAGAGCGACTAAAGAAGTGGTTTACTGAGGTTTGAGTTTCACTATCATCTTTTACTTAAAAATTAAATATTCAGTGCTAATTTAGAAGTATGTCATAGGCTTATAGCTTACTCTTCATGTCTCTGATCAAGTATTTCAATATTAGCAACTCATTTTGAAATATTGGCTCAAAGCAGTAGTAGTAGGTAGGGGTGTGAATGGAATGGCTTCAAAATGGACTATGGTAATTTGCATTTTATTGTGTGGGTACAGATACAGATATGGATGTCAAAGTTCAAAACCAAATCATCAGCTAGACAGAGATGGATGCAGAACGATAATTGACAGATACAGATACAGATATTGAACAGATTACTGACGTACTACTTAGAAGTTGCAAGTGTACCAAAAATAAGCATTTTAGAATAATAACATAAAGATTTTAATTTACAAAATAAATAACAAACCTTCATGCTAGATATTCATAATATCTAACAAGTGTACAAAATCTGGAAGTATTTAGCAAAAAGGGAAAAAGAACTAGGGTTTAAGATAGGAAATTTCACATCTTGTTAGGGACAACAATTATCCATAGCCATATCTGCTTCTCTTTTTTTATCAATATATATGTTCAATTTCCACTCCTAAATATAGTTCATATTAGTATGGTATGAGTCGATCTTCCCTGATTTCTTAAGCTTAGGTTATCTTTCAATCAAGCGTCAATTGAATGAAATATTTTCCTCCATCGATTCATTTTCGTGCAGTTCTGCCTCAATAAGGCTCGATATAAACTCTATCAATTGAATTCCTTTGTTTAAACTCAATAATACAGGTTACTCAGTTGAACCGATTTGACTTCATTGAGTACCTTTTGGCTCCTGTTGAGCCTGTGGAAGAGGTTTTACGGCAAGTTCAGATGCTAGCAGATCTAATTCGTGGAGTATGGGTGACCAAAACCTCTCTACTATATGAGGGATACGAGGCCATGGTAAGGGACTACATTCTCTTACAGTTCACAAAAAGTGACTCAATCTCTTATGAGAAATTAAGGGCCAATCTTGGCCGAGATGTGCATAATAAAGTTCCGAGACCCCTCCTGGAAAATCTGATCATTCCAAAGCCAAAACAAGGCAAAGTCAAATTCAAGGGCTCCCCTGACCCCACATTCAGAAAAAGGTACTGCAAATAATATGCGATATGTATAGATTGATTTGTTGATTTTGCTGTTCTGTTTGTTTGTTAAACATTTTGTTGGGGTGCCACTGCCTACCAATATTTTTATCTGTGTTTTGTATCTGGGTTTGTAGGTCATTCCCTGAAACCTGACCAAGTCTAGTGTTTATATTAATTTCTGATATCTGAAATAGTAAGAAGGGTCTTAATTAGTCTAAAAGTATGTACAAGAAAAGAACTGAGACCAAAAAAATTAAGCAAAGATGTATTTAACAATTCTTGAACCTGTGTGCTTGGTCGACCCAACTGGCTAGTAAGAATATTTTAGTCCTACCCAGGTGAAACTGGTATCGTATAGCCAGCAACTTGCACTCAAAACTTCCTTTAGTAGGTATTAATTTATTATTTTTCACTCTAAACAGGCATCATGATGTTGTAAAAGGGCAGGTGGCAGCATGGTCAGCTCGAGAGGAGAGCATCTTGGAAAGGGTAAGAGAATTCAATAAGAATGGTGTTTCAGGGACTAAAAGAGGCAAAACCATATAGGTGTACATTTCTCAAGGTATGCTTTTTCTCCTTGGAGCTTGATAAATTAGAGGTGAACCACATTCTCTATTTCACCATAACCAAGGACCTGAGGTCATATACTTGCTCCTTCATAATTGATTACCACTTGCATATCCATCAATCCTCACCGGCAAATATCGATTAGCATGGTACTTACTGATTTAACTGTATATTGATTTTGTTGTGCAGTTTCCAAATTTCCTAATAAATTGGGAACCATTTTTTTACTTAGAGCTAGCTAATTGAAGAGAGATCATAAACTAATCATTGCTTAGACTGGTGGAAATGGATTAATTCTTCAGACAGACATTGCTGCTAATAGTTTCTAACATAGAATGTGGATCTTCGTGTTGTAGTTACCAGTGCGTTATAGCAAATCTTGGCATAATTTTTTTATTCTTCATTGTTAATTTTTTCATGTGATTTTATCTGTTGAGCATGTGGATATATATATCTGTTAAAAGATAGTACAACTTTTCTTGGGTGTAAAGAACTACAGGTTCCTATTTTCTAACAAGCTATACACTAATTTTGCATATGCTTATGAAATTGAAAATCACGTGTCCTTTTAAGCAAGATTTCAAAGTCGTGACGTTAGTCACTGTCAGTGGATTCTAACCCGGGTATATATGGTGTATTACATTATTTTCGTAGTTAGGTATTCAATTTTAAAATAGATAATAACATTTTCATATTTGAATTTTTTTAACAAAGCTTGAATTTGTCACAAGCAAGCAGTTCTTTAAACGAGAATTGCTTTGATGTAACTTAGATTTTGATGTCCAGACATGTACCTTCGATCAGGTGCTGCTCGTTGCAGAATATTATCAATTTCAGTAAACACAGTATTCGCTGGTTCATACTAAAATAAATAATATAGTAGAAATAGGCAGATCACCACATGGATGTAATTAAAATTTATGTCAAAATAAATATGAACGATTAAATGACAATCGATCTCCATGAGCAGTATTATTTGTGCTTTGAGATTTGTGTCAATTTAAAAGAGCGATCCTTGATAGTCCGTTTCTTTTTCTTTCTTTTTTGTGAGGAGACTTGATCGTCCGTTTCTAATTTGCTTGAGTCAGTTACCTGGGTAATCCGAATTCGTATGGAAATACCAAGATCTCCATTGATATCCAAAATAGAAGCGCTCTTGGAAGAAAATCCGAATACGGAGAAAACAAATAATCTTGGAAGCGATAGTTCAAATTCATCGCTCTCATCTGTACAAATCTTGATGTAAATCCGATGCCTGCTGTATCGAAGCGTAGCAGGCAGTGTACTTTGCAAAGTACCATAGCCTTAGGGGGTGTCAATGGGTACGGTATGAATCGGATAGAGACATTTTCATACCCATATACATTAAAATTAATTAACTTTATCTGCACATAAAAAACTAATTCATTTCACACATATGTAATTGCATTACTAATAAAAATAAAAATAAATATGCAATCTCCAACTACATTATATTATATAAAGCAATAAAATTCAAAAGTACGAATATCTATTCAAACAAATTCAGTTATTTAACTAAATAACAAAACATGCAAACAAAAATAATATGTGTAACATTTTTCTTATAACAAAAGACATACACTACTAAATAACAAAAACACGTCACTAATTATTGCTCAAACTTTATTATAGAGGTACCGAAATGGAATAATAGAAGAGTAAATATGTATTGAATTTGAATATATATAATTTTAGATTTTATAATTACCTATAGGGTAACAGATACGAAATAGTCATTATCCATACTCATACCCATTTGGTTAACGAAAATCTTTTCTTACCCATACCCATACCTAGTAAATTAACAGAAAAAATAATTTACCTATACCCGCTTTATCGAATACGATACGAGTTGTGTAAATGGCTAAAAAAGTACCATTGACACCCTACATAACCTCACTCATATTGTAATATTTTTTTTATGGTTGGAATGAACGTTTTCAGAAAATTACACACTTGTATTTCATAGGCAACAATTGTAAAACATATAAAAATTCACTATAATATATGCTATTAATAACAGATTATAAATAAACAATGGGCGCTGAAAAAATAATACAAAAATTTAATGTGTAACAAAAATAACTTAAACTTTAATCTAAATAAACACAGTCAATAAGAAATTTATGACACCAATAAAAGAATATTTTTGAATTAAAAAAGAAATTTATGACAACAATAGAAAAATAGTATTATTAAAACACAACGTATAAATAAATTCAGATGATTTAAAAAATAAATAAAGTCTTAAAGAAGCTAAAATTATTTTCAGAATATTTCTAAATATTTTAATTTTAAGTATTACAAACTGGGTAAATTGTTGTTAACTAAAGTAATTCCTTAATATTTTTTTAACGAAGGTAAAAAGATACAAAACAATTAAAAGAAACCTTTGAGCTATATAATACAATTCACTAATTTAAATAATATTGGTGTACTTCTTTTAAAACATATTTGATAATACAACTAAAATATATAACTTAAAAGTGAAATAAATTTTCATTTTACAGATCATGCATTAATTTGTAGTGTTGAAATAGAAAGTTTCCAAAACAATAATTTATATTAATTTTTAAATGATGTATAGTAAGTACTCAAATTTATAGGGATTAAAACTAGATAAATCCAGAATTTATGATACTTATATAAAAATTAATTTAATTATATTTCCTTTTGGGGTCTGATTTGCAAAATGAAAATATATTGATGTCAATATAGTTTCAAATATGTTGAAAATTGGACTCGTTTTGTTCATGGAAAACAACCGATATGCACAGATAGGTGCATTTTCTGTCGTCAGTATGACTAACAAAGTAACAAGTGAGACCGGATAAATTTAAAAATTTAAATACTGAGTTTAATATTGTTTCGGATTTATGTGTGAGCGTTGTCCTCCCCGGAAGCAGAGGATTCGGTCCCTATAGAGGTCGTATCCCGTATAAGAAAACGATGCGTATCCTCTAAGATATCTTAATTTTTGTGTGACAGACTTGTCCGGTGCCTATTCGGGGAACGTAGGGGGCCCAGTATTATTTGTGCTTTGAGATTCGTGCAGAACGTATTTGAACGATTGAGATATTCCAAAAAGTCACGCAAAGTTTGAAATATCTCAGAGGATGAGAATTCATAAGAAAAGACGCTCTTAGAGCACCATCTTCTTATGATTTTCTGTTTCTCCTCTGGTGAGGTGCATTATGGAACCACTAAGATTCATTTTTTAAATCCTGTGGTTATGACTCGCTACATTAAACTTGTGGGCTATCCGTGGTACAATAGAAAAACAAACTTCAATTCTGTTTATCTGTGATGTGTATTATAACATTAAAAAGGTTCTCAATATTTATTACATTAGGAAATAAATATCATTGAGAACAAAATTGTGATCATCCAGCGATGCTTAGCGGCCACCACTCCGATTTTTTTTTAAAATTTTATTTAGAAGTTTTTATATATAGCTCAATCTCACTTATAAACTATTAAATTTGTATTTGTATTTTAGTAGTTAGAATTCTTTTTAGTACCATTATATATCTATCACATTATATATTTTTACATTTTATGTTTCATCTTTTTAATCTAAATTTTATAGTTCCACTCCACTTTACTTAAACTATTTGAAAACAATGTAAGAAGAATTAAATCTGCAAATTATCTAAAGGACCTGTGGATAAAAAAGTATTGGCTCTAATATTACAGATAATCTAAAAATAATTCCAAATTACTATATTTTTTTTTGTTTGAGATACTTGTTGTCAGGGGCGGATTCACCTAGAGCCAAGGGGGTAACTGCCTCCCTTTGGATTTTGAAAATTTATTGAGATCAATAGGCCTGTACCAACCTTGTCTTCCTCTGATTTTTAAAAAAAAAATTCTAATATGTAATTTTGGGTTAAATTTAGAGTTAAAATTAGAATAAGCTCCTTGACAAAGATTGGTAATTAGAATTAGAAGTCAGATCCAATTGTTGTCTCTGTTTTGTAACGAACTCCTAATTTTAATGCAAATGGGCACTTGCTTCTTAAAAAAAAAGGAATTAGAAGTCAGAGCATTAGAAACTAGCAGTCAGAGTATTTTTTTTTATCTTGTACCCAATTAGTTAATGAGTTTGAATCAAATTAACTATTTAAATTAGATTTATTATTTTTATGCCCCTTCCTCCTGACAAAAAATCTTGGATCCGCCCTTGCTCATTGTCAAATAATGTATACAAATATAAATACATTAAATTAGAGTTAAATCTATAAATAACAACAAAAAGGAGGGTCCAAATGCCTCCATCATACCTCTATTTTTAGAATCATAATAACTTCAAATTTTAAACTTAAATGCCAAAATAAAACTGTTAGATATGATGTATATCATTTTCTCTATTCACACATAAAATTTATAACATTTTGCTTTTGTTTTAATTAGTAATAAGAGCTTGTAAAAATGCACTTATGTGGATAAATTCTAAACGTTGATTTTTCAACTTATTGATTCATACAAAACCAAAAATAAAAAATGATAATTTTTTATATGCATGTAGAGAAAATCATATAGATTACATCTAACAGTTTTATTTTTATATATAAATTTTAGAACTTTTGTTACTAGAATATTAAAAAAGAGCAGGCATGATGTAAGCATAGAAAATAGAAGCATTTGAACTCTCTTCTTTTTTAAATAAGTTTATTTTATTTTATTTGAACTCTCCTCTTTCTTAAATAAGGTTTTTTTTTTCCTCTCTCAAATCTTAATGAAACTACAGGTCCATATTTAAAGGATCACACTTCTATCAGTCCTGACCTGGTTACTTAGGATCGATTATCTCCAGTAAAGAAAGTAATCTAGACACTTCAAGTTTCATTGAAAAGTTCAGGGGTTATCATTTATCAAAGAGGTTAATAATTGACAAAGAAGTTTCGAATCTTAAGCAACATCTCAACTCGGCTTAACTGCGGCTTTATTGGGCCTCCATCAGATTGGCCTAATTTGGAAGGTGAAAACACGGCCCATGTGGATCTCATTATTATGGTTCACTGAGTGGTTGCTATTTCTTGAGGCCCAGCCCATATTCTAACTTCGGTCTCTTAATATTTTAACTGGACACCAAGGCATCAAACGGGTCTGGATCCCTAAAGTAACCCAATTTTTGGGTTTTGGATCGAGACCGTCCGATTTGAATCTATCGCTTGGAATTGTCTCGAAATTTGAATTTGTCTCTCAAAATACGTGCGCTTCACTTTCAGATGAATTATTTCGAATTTGAATCGGACAGTCCTTATTTAAAATTCAATTTTTGAGTTACTTCACTGGATCTGAATTGGCAACAAACCTCTATTTTGTAGTTTGCCCCAGCTCTCTCTATTTTGTAGTTCAGTATATATAGACTGCTGATCAGTGCTCTCTCCCTTAAGCCCTTTCTCTCATCGCAAATATAAATTAATATTTTTATCTCCTTCAAATTATGAGGAAGTGTAATGAATTAATGTTATAAATTAATTAATACCTAAAGTTGATAATTAAATGAATTCAAAATATTTCCAAGACAATTATAATTGTTCCCTCAAATATTTTTCTTGTTATATACGGTGACAAAGAGTGGGAAAAATAGTACTCCAGCTCTTTTACATAACAGTACGATTATAGCATGGTACATGTGACTGTTATATACTGTGATTCGCGTGTCAAGTGCCGTACTATTTTTTGAAAATTTAGCATGACACAACACGTCACACGAAATAGCTGGTCATAATAAAACACGGCACGTGGTCACACGAGTCATGTGTAATTATGAATATTAGATCTTAATCAAATAGTGAATCTTGAATAAACTAACCTAAATTGTGAAAAAAATAATTAAACTTGACCAAACGTGACTAGTCAAGTTTGAACATGGCACGTTTGGGCACAGCGTGACTCGTGTGCCGTGACCACCTTCGATATTTTGGTCACGGCACGGCACAAAACGCACATGTAACTATTCACTTGATCACGACACTACACAACACAACCAAAATTACAGTGTGATAGTCACGACATGACACATTTTTATCACTCTAACGATGACACCTATAGTTTTCTTCGGCCGAACCGGATTCACCCAGGGAATGACATTAAATAAGTTTAACTAGGTAAGCCAATATTTCATCCGGTGTTGCCACCTTTTCATATTTTCACCACTATATTTTTTGGATGAGTGATGAGTCCTCAATAATGGATACAATTTCGAAATCATCAAGTAAATATTTTGGGAATATTTCTCCAAAACTGTTGAATATAATATAGATTTATTACAAAATAAATCAAGAAAAAAAAACTTAAAACGCACGTCTGAAAATGCTTAGGGTTTAGGGTGCATGCATATATGGTTTCTTGTCAACCCATTATTCTTAATCAAATATATAAGCTTCTATTAATTGTATAAATATTTCTTGGAATTTATCTTAACACATTAAAATACTAGAAACTTAATTTATAATGAACTCTTGTTAATTTCAAAATCATTGACCGAGACAACTAAAATCATGTCTAAGTTTCTAACATGAAGAATTACACTGAACTTGCAAAACACTAGTACACTACTGATTTTCTCGGACATTCAACAAAGATATATAACCAAACAGAAACAGGTCAAGTAAGGACTTGAACAAATTAAATGAATTTTTCAATGCAGTTATCATGCATGTATACAACCTAGGAAATGAAAGAGCAGAGAAATTCTGGTACGATGGTTGGCTCCAGCCTCCGGGGAGCACCATCCTACGTGATTCGCATTTGTCAGAAATCTGATTAATTAGTGGCGCGTTGTCTTCTTGAAGCTGGGACTCGGAATATGCACTAATTAGATACGTATCTTTCGTCTGAAAATGGCCTGAGCCATTGATTTCACATGTGACGAACTGACAGATTCATTCAAAGGTTCTGCTTCTGCCTGACTAGACAATGACAGATTGTATTTTTGTTTCGTTGTGGGGACAAAAATATTGTGCTCATACCTAAGTACTGCAACTGGCACTCTCCCCAGATATTGTGCTTGGTGCCTTGGTCGTCGGCTCCTGGCCCAAGTTGTTTTCATTTTCCTCTCTTTTTTAACCTTTGAACACCCGTAATTTTACACATCTAATGTTAAGTAAATGATACAGTGGGACAGATAAGATTTGAAAATTTTACATTTGTCGACTTATTGACTGTTAATATATCTCGTCAAGTCAACGAGGGACAAAAATGGAGCAGGTATCTGCAATCCAGAAAATGCGGATAGAGTTTTTAAATTAAAAAAAAATTATGGATTATTTTCAATTATGTTGACAATACAGAGCGGTGTTTGCCTTTTTTTTTATTTTTTTTTTTTATTAAAAAGTACTGGCGATTACATACAAGTCAAAGCTGCATGTAATCAGGAACATATGTGCAGTAATCAAGTTCAATTTGTGAATGGTTTTAGGTTAAAAATGAACCGAATTTTTTTTTTGGAGTAAAAGTTGGAGTTCAAGCCACCAAAATATTTAATACATTTGTTATTACAACAAATGATTTCTCTCATCTGAGTTTCGAACTCATAACTTCTCAAATGAAGACCAATGCCTTAGTCACTAGACCAAATTTTTTTACTATCATTTAAAAAAATAAAAATAAACCAATTAACTCCCATTCCACATGAATTTCATTTTTATCAGAATCACAGTTTGAAAACTTTTTGTCCAATTTTATGTACTGACGTTTGAAATTACGGTCCAACCGTTACTTGGACCGCAGTTTCAAACTGTAATCCTAAAATTTATAAAAACCCTCAGCCGAAAATAGCACATTCTTCACTCCTCCTTTCTCTCTCCTCGGTTGTCAGCCCTTCTCTTTTTCTTCTTCTCTATTCTAAGTTTTTTCTTTATCTTTTTAAATTTTATTTATATCTTTTAGTAGATTAATAATTTAGTTAATTTATAATTTTAGATTTGTGTTTTATATATTGAATCAAAATTGGTCTCATGATATTCATATCTGTAGTGAGATTTTAAAAGGCCAAAATATGATTTATTATATATAGTCTCGGTCTTTCATCTCGGTAAGGACCTCACTAAATTATTTGGGTTTAAAGGAGACAATTTGCCAACCATTATTTGAAAGTTAATTACATTATCAGACACGTCATGGCATATATGTGTTTGAAGATTTAATTTATAGAAATGTTTTTTCTCTCTCTTTATTTTAGCAAAAAACATGCTTCTGCCAAAAAAATATGAGTTTCCAAGCTGACTCGACCGATTCTGACCGATTCATCTGATACCAATTCCGATTCGAACCATATTTCTTATTACATACTATACAAGCGACATTTGTATTTCTCGAGAGAATATTTTATATAGTTAAAACATAAAATTAATAAGTATATGACAAGAAGTACATGAACATGAAAATGACAATTAATTAATGATATGACATTAAGATGACAAATTAATTAAGGATCTGAAGAATAATAAAGGTAATATATGCACATGGAAGTGGAACCTTCCTGCTGCATGCGCGCTGCCAAATCCCGATATCTATGGGGGATATTCTAATAGCATCCAGAGAAGGAAATGTTAATTAATTAGTTGATTGGGTTTGGAAAGATGCAAAGCATTTCAACGTTCAAAGATGCAAGATTTTGAACTTTCCATAGCTTACTGGCGTCACTTGCACCTTGTTTGGATGGAGAGTAGAGGAAGGGAGGAAATGGAAAGAAAATAAAACTTTCCGTCGAATCGTATTTGGTTGACAAAATTATGTTGGAGGTGAATGATTTAACCTTGTATCATTAAAATTAATAGAATTGGTTTCCCTCCCGATTTGGAGTGTAACGGATGGAAAGAAATATTGTTGTAAATATTGTTAGAAAAAATAACACAAATGCCTACCTCGATATCTTACCTATATAATTCTTATACAAGCTTTTTTGTCACAAACCTACAACAGCTATCGAATTTCTCATTAACCTTCTAAATTTTAATCAACCAAACAAGAAATAAGACGGAAAAGAAAGTTAAATTTATTTTCCCTCATTAATCATTCAAACATAAAAAAGTTAAATATGTTAATCTTCCTTTCTATTCCATTCCATTCTTTTTTATTCTTCCCATCCCCTTCCTTCGTCTACTCTCCATCCAAACAAGGTGTTAGGGGTGTCAATGGGTACGGTACGGGTCGGGTGGAAGTTTTTTCATATCCATACCTATTAAAATTGATCTTACCCATACCCTACCCTTATCCATTAAAAATTGACCGTACCGTACCGTACCGTACCCTACCCTTAGCCGTTAATATTATTGGGTAACGAAACGGTAGCGGGTGAATAACGAATAATACTAATATGATAATTAATTTTATTTTATTTTACAAATAGAACATAAAAAACTAATTTATTTCACACATATGTAATTGCATTACTAATAAAAATAAAAATAAATATGCAATCAATTTTAACTAAATTATTTTTTATAAAGCAAGAAATTCAAAATCACGAATATCTATTAGAAAAAAATTCAATTATTTAACTAAATAACAAAACATGCAAATAAAATAATATTTTAAACATTTTTCTAATAACAAAAACATACGCTACTAAATAATAAAAACACATCACTAATTATTACTCAAACTTTATTATAGAGGCACCAAAATGGAATTATAGAAGAGTAAATAAATATTGAATTTAAATATATATAATTTTAGATTTTATAATTACCCTATAGGGTAACGGGTACGAAATAGTCATTACCCATATCCATACCCATTTGGTTAACGAAAAAAAATTCTTACTCATACCCATATCCAATAAACTAACGAAAAAAAAATCTTACCTATACCCGCCTTACCAAATACGATACGGGTCGGATAAACGGCTAAAAAGATCGACTGTTCACTGTTCATACGGAATCTTACCCATACCCGCCTTATTTCTCTTTCTTAATTAGGAGAATATTGTTATTTTTTAACTGTGTCTTATTATCATATTCGTCCACTGTTAATACGGAAACACAATAATAATTAAGATCCCTCTTAAATACTCAAATGCTCAAACGGGTTTAAGCTCCTTACAAAAAAGCTCTTAATTCATGTAGATTGAGCACCTAATTAAGCTTAATTGAAGAGAGTTTTCAATGGTCTGTCTTGAAAATTAAAATAGACGTCTCCAGATGAAACAGTTCCTGAAAACGTCGTGATCATATATAATTTACGGCAACACCATGGTGAGAGGAGTCCATATCTTCTTATATATATATGTAACAAAATATTTTTGTTTAGATCTGGACTGTCTAATCAGAAACCGGGCCAATGCGGTACAAGATGGAACAATATTCGTGTAGATTCTGATCAAACGGTCCGGATCTCTAAACAGAAATATTCAGTCACCTTAGGTGATACGAATTCATGGTGAGATCACCGTCAATTTAATGCATGACTTCTGAACCTGTGGCTAAGATCTATCACCATCTTCGTGCAAAAATGGTATGTAATACACGTAATGCTTATGAGAAAATGGTATGTATTACACGTAATGCTTATTATATAAAATTGCAATACAATTGTAATCCAGGTCTCTTCACGAGATTTGGGTACCGCTTTAGAGAAACAGAACATGCAAGTCAAAGAGAAGAAATTAAAGAGAAGTCACCAAGAAATCGCGTGGTATTCTCAGAACCGCGTGCAGAGAAGATCAACCAGACTTGCATGCATATAACTCTTTATTGCTACTTGCATAATTTTTTTTATACAAAATTGAACCTTAATTCAGATGTAAGAAGACTAAGTATTAAATATAAATATATAGCTTTTATAACGGCCTGGTCTGCTTAAAAACCATTCATATATAACCTTTCCAGATCTTGGAATTTTTTTGTTTTAAAACAACTTAATTAATGAAACTTTCATTTCAAAATTCATTAGAATATTTTTTTTTGTTTTGTTTTCTATAACCTTTGCAGATCTTGGGATTTGTTAACTTTTTTAGTTTAAAATTTGAGGTAGAATATACCCTAATTAAATAGAAAAAAAATAGTAAGGGAAATATTTAGAGCTATTCACTTGTACAATTATCACTCAATAACTGAATAATAACTTCATTAAGCTGCATTATAACGTATGTACTTGTTTGGTTTGTTTCAAACCAATTAAAGATCATTATATATATATATATTCAAATCAAAAGAATTCTTAAACTACTAATTAACTAAATCACAGTATTGTTAAACCGAATTCTAAAATAATAAAGATAATGGTGTCAGTGAATTACCAAAAATATCAACATCAAATAAGAAAACCATCATGTACTTACTATATATATTGTAGTAAAGACTAATTAAACAAGAGCTAGCCTCACGTGCAAAAGAACAATTAAATACAATTATGACCTTATGCACCATTTCACCAAGCTAGGTTATATATACCCAACTCTCGCTCAACCATCCAATAAACCCTAAATTGTCCTTAATTTTCTCGTGTCCTCCAACAAAATTCTAAAAGTTTGAAATGACAAGGTGTTCAAAACAAGTAATGGCATCTGCAATTATACTATTAGTTCTGGCATCAATTAGCATGCAAAATGCTAATGGTGCAAGACTTCTTGGTGCAGCTTCTGATGTGGTCGTTGATGGTCTCGGAGACAAGTCGCCGGAATCTAAAAGGAAAAATTTTCCACCTTCAGGGCCTTCGGACTGCTCGTCCAGTCGCCCCGGTTCCAATTGTCCACCGACAAATGGCAATTAACAGGTCAGAATTTGATACATTGATAAATTAACTTAATGTTATTCTTACACTTAATTGTTGAACAGCTTCTATGAGAGTTTTTTTTTATTCTTGAACTCCCTGGCCGAATAATGTGAGGGTTTCTTAATTACTGGCCGGTTATTAATGATCGATGTCTAAAACGCTATAAAGCTAGAATCGTTTATATGGAAGTGATTCGTTATTTTCTGGTAATTTTCATTTTTTTTTTCTTGCGTAAAAGTTTCAAATATTTCACAAAAAAATAATATTTTTGGAAAAATGATGCAAAATTTTCAGTATATGAAAAAAAGAATATACTGTTTTCTAAATTAAGCTCAAAATGTCTGTACGTAGCCCCAAAAAAGACTGCCATGCACTAGCTCATTGCAAATGGCATTTAGTAGCACGTTTAGAAATCAGAAGAAGGTAGAAATTAGGAATAGTATCTACATTTTCATAACTCATTGCACAAATATGATATATTGAACTTCCTTTTCTGTAGATTATCTAAATTTGTTTCACTTCCTCTTTTTGGTTTTATGTTGTATGAAAAGAAAGAACTAGCATTTCGTCTAGTGGCTAAAGTACATGATCTCTATGTGAGAGGTCATGAGTTCAAAACACAGATGAGAGAAATCATTTGCTGTAATAATAGGGGTATTAAATAGTTGGGTGACTTGACCTCCAACCTTTATTCAAAAAAAAAATGTTGTATGAAAAGAAAATATTGTGTGCCATTACCTCAAAACAAGGTATTTTATGCTATTACCTTCCCAAAACACTAGTATTTCAAATAAACTATTTATTTTAATTAGCTCATTTGAAATGAGTTCATGTCATCAAAGTGCGTCGGTCTGATGTATGGTCAATCAATAAACAAAGCCTTGTATATGAACTTGATATATAATGTCTTAATCCAGTTTTTTTTTCTTGTCTTTTGATCTTTAGATGGCAGTGTGAGGCAAGAAAATACAGAAGCAGTTGTTGGATATAATTAGGAGAAATAAAAGGCGAGCATATATGATGGGCCAATATATTTTAATTTAGTTCGTTTTCCTAAAAAAATATTAAATTAGTTCGTAGAATTATAACAATAATGGCTAGAGAGGCTTAATTAGGTTAAAATCGCATGTACTTGATACAAATGAATGGGACATGCATGTACAGTATAGTTACTTTTCTTTCATTAATGATCACAAATTTTAATGACAAAATATTAATTAATATTTGATGAAAGCCTTCGTATAAATTATAAGTAGTATGTCGTCTATATTTAATATTATAGTTTCTATCATTAATCAGAGAATAATTATCAACAAAGGACAGTACGTACCTTGTATCAATTATTAAATGACACATTAACATTATACAAATGGTACCAAACTAAAACTAATACAATAAACACAAACCGCATATATATATTCACATGCACTAAATGTAAAATGCTACATAAATGGCACTAAACCAAAAAGGGAAAAACTAGTAAATACATGCAGAACCAAATAAATAATTAAGCAGGTAATACTAGTCATTTATCTATAAAAAAAAATTTAGTTTACGAAATTTAAAAGCCTCCAACGACACGACGTACTTCTTGTCTAATTGTAACATTTGATGCATCAATTGATGAACCATACCAGTCATTGCATCCATAAAATGTTCTAAACTTCTAATTTATACATCATTCCAGAGTTTAAAAGAGCAGCATCTGGCATATATCGATTAATGATCGGATAATTATCCCCTGAACAGCTGACAGTTCTCTTCGCTGTTAAGTGAATCCACTCGGAGATGATTCTCTGTCTGATCATTCTAATGCCCATTGAACAAATTTGTTATCCTAACATACCACACTCCGTTATGGCTGATGAAATTCCGGTCAAAAAGCCGTTGCAAGGCAGTAGTGTCGGTCAATCCAAAACCATAGTTTAACAAATTTCGATCTGTCCATATGGTTCGGATTACCCCAGAAGAAGAGCGACTTATCATCCAGGCAACGATATTGGTCTTGTTCATGAATCTCGCAGTCACGGATTTCAGTGTGGCGGGTCCACTGACCTGACCTGCTGACCACATCCCAGGAAAAATCATCAGTTTTGCATATTTTTAGCTTTTGTAAAGCCACATTGTTCTGACAAAAAATGAACAGGTATATTTTGGACCTCTTTTATAAAATTGAAATGCTCAGAGAGTGTTTCAATCACAAACAGCTACTAAACAGAACGCTAATTGTAAGATTAAACTTGACAATGAAACCTGTACCAACATGGACGTGAATTAAGTAGGCATCATTGCATGATCGGTGACGGGTGGTTGAGATTTCCGGCTTGCTTTGAAAGTAGTCCCCACCAAGGCACTGTAGGCTGTAGCTTTCCCGAATCGTTTATTGCAAGAAAGGTTAATGTCGTAATCTCAGAGGTGGGCAGGGGAATGGGGGTCGAAAGGAGGGAGATTTCAGTGGTGAGAGTTTTTGCTAGGAGTGGTGAGCCAGGAAGTGTAATTCCAGGAATTACGCACCGAGATCCAAGAAAAGAAGTAAGGAGTAGGAGGAGAAGATGATGGGAGGGGGTGTGGAGGAGAGCAAGGGCGAGGAGGGAGCATCACAGGGGAGAGAGGAGGGAGGGGAGGGGAGGGGGATGAGACAATAATGGGAGAGACATGGTGAAATGAATCTGGTGTTATTGGAATAACAGGAATCTGCTATTCAAATCGAAACCGTTGATCTGCAATGAGATTGGTGAATCGAAAAATTGCTTTGTTATGATTGGCTAATAGAAAAGTTCGAACAGTTGGGATCTGTGACATTTATTTCCATGCAGGGGAACTTATTCTGCAACCCAAGTCAAATTACCGTACCACGGTTCACTACCTAATACACCCATCTACTGGGCCCGGGGTTGAATATCAGAAGTCCCAGCTGATTAATGTTGGGCTTACTCGTTGCAATCTCCTGAGGCCCAAGGCAAGGAACTTCGGTTTTGTATGTAGCCCCACCAGGTTCTGAAGGGTAGGTAGCATTACCGTGGCCCTGTAACCAAACCCATGATCTTTTCGATGCATCCATCTCTGTATCTCTCTCTCTCTCTTTTTATTTTTTTTATTTCTATCTTCAATGGAAAAAGCACAAAGGAATATTTCCTTTATGTGATCACATAATGGATATTGCGTGTATAAATTTAAGGAGGACAATCAATAGACAATAAAAAAAATTCTTAAATTTAGAAGGAAGTTTAATGAGAGTAAATATCATAAAGGTTATAATAAGTAAATTCAAAATATTTCTATGACAATTATAAATTTTCATGCAAATATTTTTCTTGTTATGGTGGCACGTTGTTTTTCTTCCGTCGAATTGGATTCGGACTCTGGAATGAGATTGAACAAGTTTAATGTGGTAAGCTGATATTTCATCTGGTGTTGTCTAGAGAATAAAATTTGTCACGGCGTGACTAGTCACGTCACGTCACATGTGTCGATTACGTAACGTGACTCGCGTGACGTGACAGCATTCCAGTGAAAAATACACGTCACGTCACGTCACTGTATGAAACATAGAGTATCCAATTTTTTTTGTACGTATAGAGTATTCAGATTTTTATTTTAGTGTAAGTTCACTGATACTGGTACTCATGTAGTACTGATTTTTATTTTCTTTAGTTTAGTCTAATAAATGTTTGTAATTTGAATTTTTAAAGTAATGTCAGATGCAACATTTCCTAAAAAAATAATCTTTACAACATTATTTACTTATTTTAGAATTTTTTTATATTTTTTTTTCTAAATTTTCAACAATTTAAATTAAAATATAAAAAGATTGACATGATTAATTTACGTCACGACACGTCATGTCACGTATGGTCACGGCGTTACTACGCTTGACGTGACCATCCGCCACCATTTTGGTCACGTCACGTGAAAAAAAAGTCGATAACGGCACGTCACGTCATGTGACCAAATCACAGCGTGTTTGTCACGTCACGTCACGGCGTGTCACGTATTTGTTGCCCCGTTTTGAAAATTTTACCGTTAATTTTTTTTCAGATTTGGACGAGTCCTCAATATTGTCTTGGATGCCATTTGAATCAGAAACTAAAACTTCTGAGAATAATTCTCTATAATTATCGGAAAATATATTTAAAAAAAAAAAAACAATTAAAAGGTTTAGGGTACGTTTCGAGGGGTTAATTGCTAGCCCATTGCTGATTTCCTCGGCAACTTAATAAAAACATGTACCCAAATTAAAGGCCTTCATTCGACAATTTGATATTTTAAAATCTTGCTTAATGATGATTAAAGTTCTCAATAAGATTTGAAATTTTTGTGACACGGTCACAAGATCCATTAACCCTGAAACGCCCTAACCTCAATTTAGAGTATCTTCATTCCAACAAACGCTTAACAATTAAAATTGGACACGTCACTAAATTTAGCAATTAAAGAAACTCATAATTTATAAATCACTCCATTCGAGCAATTGCAATTAATGAGACTCATAAAGAATCTAAGCCAATCAATTTGCCACGCTGGCAATAAGCAAAATGTTTGCTTTTGAAGAAAAATTGCTAATTTACAAACTATTTCACAATTCAGCAAATCAGAAAACAATAGCCACATCAAATTGCAAACCAGAAAACAATAAGCGTTGGAAATGATCCTAGAGACATGGAATTACTTAGACGTCAGAGATTCTGGTCATCACTGACAAAGTGACAAGGCACTACTCACTAGAATTACGTTGCAATTGAACAAATTGAATTACTTTTTTCAATAAATTAAATTGTCGTGTGCCACTTGGAAATTGGAGAGCAGTCAATTCCTGGTACGACAGTTTCAGGGACCAATCGTACCTACCCGATTCTGTTCACGCTTGTTATAGACAAATTCTGATCAATGGGTGGCGCGCTGTCGGGCTTGAAATCTGGACTTAGAATCTTAGATACACCACTATCTTTCATCCCAAAATCATCTGATACCAGATTTTTTTTATTTTCAGAAAATATACAGAAACAATATACAATATTAGATAAATTGCAGTTAAGTTTTGATGGAATAGAAAGAAGATCACTGGTAATTTTTGGATGTGGGAATAGTATCAATTTTTGAATTACCAGTATCTTTTAACCCATGTAAAAATTTATAATATTGATAATCGGCAAATACATGAGAATTTTTTTAAAAGAAGTTGGTTTTTTTTCTTTTTACAATTAATTTTTTTTATAGAAGATGTAATGCTAAAATCAAATTATATTAAGGGTTTTATACTAAGCATTGATTCAAATTAATGTAATTATACATATCAAATTCACAATAAAATCCCTTATTCCTTTTAAAAAAAATATATACTAAAAGAATTTAAATGTGTAAATTGACTATACAGGGTAAATTTATAAATGAATGCATTGTCTATAATAGAACCTATATCCAAAATAAATCTTTTGAGAATATTTCTCCAAAATAAATCAAGAAAAAATAAAACTTAAAACGCACGACTGAAAATGCTTATACGGTTTAGGGTGCATGGTTTCTTGTCAACCCATTATTCTTAATCAAATATATAAGCTTCTATTAATTGTATAAATATTTCTTGGAATTTATCTTAACACCTTCTAAATACTAGAAACTTAATTTCTAACGAACTCTTGTTAATTTCAAAATCATTGACCGAGACAACTAAAATCATGTCTAAGTTTCTACTTTCTAACATGAAGAATTACACTGAACTTGCAAAACTCTGGTACGTATATAAAATAATGTGCTCATTACTGATTTTCTCGGAAATTCAACAAAGATATCTAACCAAACAGAAACAGGTCAAGTAAGGACTTGAACAAATTAAATGAATTTTTCAATGTAGTTGTCATGCATGTATACAACCTAGGAAATGAAAGAGCAGAGAAATTCAGGTACGATGGTTGGCTCCAGTCTCCAGGGAGCATCATCCTACTTTGATGCTGTTCGCATTTGTCAGAAATCTGATTAATTGGTGGCGCGTTGTCTTGTTGAAGCTGGGACTCGGAATCTATGGGGGATATTCTAATAGCATCCAGAGAAGGAAATGTTAATTAGTTGATTGGGTTTGGAAAGATACAAAGCATTTCAACGTTCAAAGATGCAAGATTAATTTTGAACTTTCCATGGATACAGGGAATCTGTAAGGGTTAGCTAGTACTGGCGCCACTGATTCATTCTTTTAATATTGTTATTTCTCTTTCTTAATTAGGAGAATATTGTTATTCCTTAACTGTGTCTTATTATGATCATATTCGTCCACTGTTCATACGGAAACACAATAATAAGATTAGTGAGATTTTAAAAGGCCAAAATATGATTTATTATAGTCTCGGTCTTTCATCTCGGTAAGGACCTCACAAAATTATTTGGGTTTAAAGGAGACAATTTGCCAACCATTATTTGAAAGTTACATTATCAGACACGTCATGGCATATATGTGTTTGAAGATTTAATTTATAGAAATGAATTTTTTTTTCCTCTTTATTTTAGCAAAAAAACATGCTTCTGTAAAAAAAAAAAAGAGTTTCTGAGCTGACTCGACCGATTCTGACTGATTCCGATTCGAACCATATTAATTTCTTATTACATACTATACAAGCGACATTTGTATTTCTCGAGAGAATATTTTATATAGTTAAAACATAAAATTAATAAGTATATGACATGAAGTACATGAACATGAAAATGACAATGATATGACAATAAGACGACAAATTAATTAAGGATCTAAAGAATAATAAAGGTAATATATGTACATGGAAGTGGAACCTTCCTGCTGCGCGCTGCCAAATCCCGATATCTATGGGGTATATTCTAATAGCATCCAGAGAAGGAAAATGTTAATTAATTAGTTGATTGGGTTTGGAAAGATGCAAAGCATTTCAAGTTTTCAACGTTCAAAGATGCAAGTTTTTGAACTTTCCATAGCTAGTACTGGCGCTACTGATTCATTCTTTTAATATTGTTATTTCTCTTTCTTAATTAGGAGAATATTGTTATTTTTTAACGGTGTCTTATTATCATATTCGTCCACTGTTCATACGGAAACACAATAATAAGATCCCTCTTAAATACTTAAATGCTCAAACTGGGTTTAAGCTCCTTACAAAAAACCTCTTAATTCATGTAAATTGAGCACCTAATTAAGCTTAATTGAAGAGATCCTGAAAACGTCGTGATCATATATAATTTACGGCAACACCATGGTGAGAGGAGTCCATATCTTCTTATATATGTAACAAAATATTTTTGTTTAGATCTGGACTGTCTAATCAGAAACCGGGTCAATGCGGTACAAGATGGAACAATATTCGTGTAGATTCTGATCAGACAGTCCGGATCTAACTTAGGTGAGAACCGTCATCAATTTAATGCATGATACTTTTGAACCTGTGGCTAAGATCTATCACCATCTTCGTGCAAAAATAATATGCCAGTATGGCATGTATCACAACATCAGAAGTGATCATATTGATAAAAATGGTATGTATTACACGTAATGCTTATTATATAAAATTGTAATACATAATTGTAATCCAGGTCTCTTCACGAGATCTGGGTACCGCTTTAGAGAAATAGAACATGCAAGTCAAAGAGAAGAAAAGAGATGGAAGTCACCAAGAAATCGCGTGGTATTCTCAGAACCGCGTGCAGACGAAGATCAATGGAACTTGCATATAACTCTTCATTGCTACTTGCATAATTTTTTATACAAAATTAATGAACCTTCAGATGTAAGAAGACTAAGTATTAAATATAAATATATAGCTTTTATAACGCCTGGTCTGCTTAAAAACCGTTCATATATATATAACCTTTGCAGATCTTGGGATTTTTTGTTTTAAAACAACTTAATTAATGAAACTTTCATTTCAAAATTCATTAGAATATTTTTTTGTTTTGTTTTTCATAACCTTTGCAGATCTTCGGATTTGTTATCTTTTTTAGTTTGAAATTTGAGGTAGAATATACCCTAATTAAATAGAAAAAAAATAGTAAGGGAAAAATGTTTAGGGCTATTCACTTATACAATTATCACTCAATAACTGAAAAATAACTTCATAAAGCTGCATTATAACGTATGTATTTGTTTGGTTTTTTTCAAACCAATTAAAGATCATTTTTTCGATTAATTTTTCTGGTTCAATGTTTGATTTTTTAATAAGATATATATATATATATATATGAGTAGAACTAGGGTGCTCCTAAGTTCACCCAACTTCTTGTGAACTTGACTCTAAAATATATCGAATCGACTTTAAACAATGAATCCAAACCGTTGAAACCCTTCTACCTAATGAGTGATGCGTCTACATGTAAAATTTTTAAAGTTTCGAATTAATTTAATATAGAGTCAAGTGATGAAAGGAGTCCAAAAAATGATTGCATTAAAATTAATTTATAAAGCTTAAACTTTTGACCACTTGACTCTATATTAAATTAATTCGAAACTTTAAAATTTTCACATGTAGACGTATCACTCATTAGGTAAAAGGGGTTCAATGGTTTGGATTCATCGTTTAAAGTCGATTCGATATATTTTAGAGTCGAGTTCACAAGAGGTTTGGTGAACTTAGGAGCACCCTAGTTCTACTCTCTCTATATATATATATTCAAATCAAAAGAATTCTTAAACTACTAATTAACTAAATCACAGTATTGTTAAACCGAATTCTAAAATAATAAAGATAATGGTGTCAGTGAATTACCAAAAATATCAACATCAAATAAGAAAACCATCATATACTTACTATATTGTAGTAAAGACCAAACAAGAGCTAGCCTCACGTGCAAAAGAACAATTAAATACAATTGTGACCTATGCACCGCCTAGGCTATATATATATATATATACCCCCAAGTACCCAACTCTCGTTCAACCATCAAATAAACCCTAAATTGTCCTTTTTTCGTGTCCTCCAACAAAATTCTAAAAGTTTGAAATGACAAGGTGTTCAAAACAAGTAATGGCATTTGCAATTATACTGTTAGTTCTGGCATCAATTAGCATGCAAAATGCTAATGGTGCAAGACTGCTTGGTGCAGCTTCTGATGTGGTTGATGGTCCCGGAGACAAGTCGCCGGAATCTAAAAGGAAATATTTTCCTCCTTCAGGGCCTTCGGACTGCTCATCCAGTCGCCCCGGTTCCAATTGTCCACCGACAAATGGCAATTAACAGGTCAGAATCTGAAACATTGATAAAATTAAGTTAATGTTATTCTTACACTTAATTGTTGAACAGCTTCTATGAGAGTTATTTTTTTTTATTCTTGAACTCCCTGGCCGAATAATGTGAGGGTTACTAGCTTACTGGCCGGTTATTAATGATCGATGTCTAAAACGCTATAAAGCTAGAATCGTTTATATGGAAGTGATTCGTTATTTTCTGGTAATTTTCACTTTTTTTTCTTGCGTAAAAGTTTCAAATATTTCACAAAAAAATAATATTTTTGGAAAAATGATGCAAAATTTTCAGTATATGAAAAAAAGAATATACTGTTTTCTAAAGCTCAAAATGTCTGTAGTGACATGCAGACCACCATCAATCCCCGAAAAAAGACTGCCACTGGCTCATTGCAAATGGCATTTAGTAGCACGTTTAGAAATCAGAAGAAGGTAGAAATTAGGAATAGTATCTACATTTTCATAACTCATTGCACAAATATGATATATTGAACTTCCTTTTCTGTAGATTAGCTAAATTTGTTTCACTTCCTCTTTTTGGTTTTATGTTGTATGAAAAGAAAATATTGTGTGCCACTACCTCAAAACAAGGTATTTTATGCTATTACCTTCCCAAAACACTAGTATTTCAATAAACTCTTTATTTTAATTAGCTCATTTGAAATGAGTTCATGTCATCAAAGTGCGTCGGTCTGATGTATGGTCAATCAATAAACAAAGCCTTGTATATGAACTTGATATATAATGTCTTAATCCAGTTTTTTTTTCTTGTCTTTTGATCTTTAGATGGCAGTGTGAGGCAAGAAAATACAGAAGCAGTTGTTGGATATCATTACGAGAGAAAAAAAGGCGAGCATATATGATGGGCCAATATATTTTAATTTAGTTCGTTTTCCTGAAAAAATATTAAATTAGTTCATAGAATTATAACAATAATGGCTAGAGAGGCTTAATTAGGTTAAAATCGCATGTACTTGATACAAATGAATGGGACATGCATGTACAGTATAGTTACTTTTCTTTCATTAATGATCACACCTTCGTATAAATTATAAGTAGTATGTCGTCTATATTTAATATTATAGTTTCTATCATTAATCAGAGAATAATTATCAACAAAGGACAGTACGTACCTTGTATCATGAAGACCGCAAAAGTTGTTCAATTGACTGAGATATGGACAAAAACGCTGTATTTCTAATTACCAAATTTCCATATAAGTTGGTGCAGTGTGTATCAATTATTAAATGACACATTAACATTATACAAATGGTACCAAACTAAAACTAATACAATAAACACAAACCGCATATATATATTCATATGCACTAAATGTAAAATGCTACATAAATGGCCCTAAACAAAAAAGGGAAAAACTAGTAAATACATGCAGAACCACATAAATAATTAAACTAAACTAAAAAGAACGCTCAGAGAGTGTTTCAATCCCAAACAGCTACTAAACAGAACGCTAATTATAAAATTAAACTTGACAATGAAACCTGACATGGACGTGAATTAAGTAGGCATCTGTGCATGATCGGTGACGGGTACGTGGTTGAGATTTCCAGCTTGCTTTGAAATTAGTCCCCACCAAGGCACTGTATCTTTCCCGACTCGTTTATTGCAAGAAAGGTTAATGTCATAATCTCAGAGGTGGGGAGGGTAATGGGGGTCGAAAGGAGGGAGATTTCAGTGGTAAGAGAGTTTTTGCTAGGAGGAGTGGTGAGCCAGGAAGTGTAATTCCAGGAATTACGCACCGAGATCCAAGAAAAGAAGTAAGGAGTAGGAGGAGAAGATGATGGGAGAGGGATGGAGGAGAGCAGGGCGGGGAGGGAGCATCACAGGGGAGGGGGGGGGGGGGGGGGGGGGGGGGGGGGGGGGGGGTGGAATTCGCATCCTCTGAGATATTTCAAACTTTGCGTGACCTTTTGGAATATCCCAATCGTTCAAATACGTTCTACACGAATCTCAAAGCACAAATAATACTGTCCCCTACGTTCCCCCGAATAGGCACCGGACACATCGGTCACCCAAAAATTGAGGAGAGCAGCTTGGGTCCGATGGGCATCGGACTCAAACTGAGTTCGATGGGCTCTGAAGTCGTCCAATTGGCTTTAAGATATGTGCAACTTGCTTTAATAACCGTGCGAGATCGCTTTGATATCCGTGCACACGGATCCTAAAGTAGATCGGACGGTTATCCTACCCATCGGACCCAAATTTGAGTCCGATGGACATCGGACCCAAATTTGTCCCAAAATTGAGATATCTCAGAGGATACGCACCCAGGGGATGAGACAATACGGGTGCGTATCCTCTGAGATATCTCAATTTTTGCGTGACCGACGTGGCCGGTGCCTATTCGGGGAACCTTAAGGAGTCAGTATTATTTGAGCTTTGAGATTCGCGAATAATGTATCTGAACGATTGAGATATTCCAAAAAGTCACGCAAAGTTTGAGATATCTCAGAGGATGCGAATTCAGACAATACTGGGAGAGACATGATGAAATGAATCTGCTGTTATTGGAATAACAGGAATCTGCTATTGAAATCGAAACCGTTGATCTTCAATGAGATTGGTGCATGAAAAAATTACTTTGTTATGATTGGCGAATGGAAAAGTTTCGAACAGTTGGGATCTGTAAGATTTATTTCCATGCAGGGGAACATATTCTGTAACCTAAGTCAAAGTACCGTACCACGGTTCACTACAGAATACGCCATCTACTGGGCCCGGGGTTGAATATCAGAAGTCCCAGCTGATTAATTGTTGGGCTTACTCGTTGCAATCTCCTGAGGCCCAAGGCAAGGAACTTCGGTTTTGTATGTAGCCCCACCAGGTTCTGAAGGGTAGGTAGCATTACAGTGGCCCTGTAACCAAACCCATAATCTTTTCGATGCATCCCTCTCTCTCTCTCTCTTTTTTTTTTTTTTTTTTTTCTATCTTCAATGGAAAAGGCACAAAGCAATGGTTCCTTTATGTGATCACATAATGGATATTGCGTGTATAAATTTAAGGAGGACAATCAATAGACAATAAAAAAAGTTTCTTAAATTTAAAAGGAATTTTAATGAGAGTAAATATCATAAAGGGTTATAATAAGTAAAAAAAGTTTCTTAAATTTAAAAGGAAGTTTAATGAGAGTAAATATCATAAAGGGTTATAATAAGTGAATTCAAAATATTTCTATGACAATTATAAATTTCCATTCAAATATTTTTCTTGTTATGGTGGCACGCTATTTTTCTTCCGTCGAATTGGATTCAGACTCTGGAATGAGATTGAACAAGTTTAATGGGGTAAGCTGATATTTCACCTGTTGTTGCCCTCAATATTGTCTTGCATACCATTTGAAGCAGAAACTAAAACTTCTGTGAATAATTCTCTATAATTATTGGAAAATATATTTAATTAAAAAAATTCAATAAAAATAAACACTTAAAATGTTTAGGGTTTCTTTTTGAAATTACTGATAGTAGCAATCAGAAGTTACAACTGTCTCGGATAAAAAGTTAAAAAAAAGTTTCAGGGTTTCGAGGGGTTAATTGCTAGCCCATTACCCAAATTAAAGGCCTTCATTCGACAATTTTATATATTTTTTTGAGTAAAGGTTGGAGGTCAAGCCACCCAACTATTTAATACCTTTGTTATTACAACTAAGGATTTTTCCCATCTGGGTTTCGAACTCATGACATCTCACATAGAGGTCATGTGCCTTAGCCACTAGACTAAAGGCTAGTTCTCGACAATTTTATATTTTAAAATCTTGCTTAATGATGATTAAATTTCTCAATAAGATTTGGATTATTTGTGACACGGTCACAAGATCCATTAACCCTAAAACGCCCGGACAGAGATCACCTGCCCCCAGTGAGACTGACAAGTGGGTCTAGACGGGTTTATAAATTTAGATATTGGTTTTTAGTTTTGGTGTGGCCCACATTTCAGTGACTCAGGGGCAGGAAAATCCTGCCCCCTAGGGGGCAGAGAATTCAATCCCAAAACGCCCCACCTCAATTTAGCGGCATGGAATTGCTTAGAAGTCAGAGATTCTAGTCATCACTAACAAGGCACTACTCACTAGAATTACGAGGCAATTGATGTGTGAAGAATTAAGATCGAGGTGGTGGCCAGTTTCAAATTTTGACTGCCTCATCAACATGACGGACCTTTGGGAAGTACTTGAAGTCTTGAACAAATTGAATAACTTTTTTGAATAAAATTGTCGTGTGCCACCTAGGAAATTGGAGAGCAGTCGACAGCTTCAGGGAACAATCGCACCTACCCGATTCTGTTCACACTTGTTAGATATAAATTCTGATCAATGGGTGGCGCGCTGTCGGGCTTGAAATCTGGACTTAGAATCTTAGATACACCACTATCTTACTAAGGATGGGCCTCATTTTACGGTTTGAGATTAAATCTCAGCCGGTTTGAGATTCGAGAGGAAGTAGGGCCCGTATTATTGAGCATTGAGATTCGTGCAAAGTTAAAATGAATGGTCCGGATTCAGTAATTGTAAAAGATTCCCTTGTGTAGTAAGAGAAAGGATGTGAATTCTATCTTTCATCCCAAAATCACCTGATAGCAGATTTATTTTAAAATGAAAATAACACACATCATGCATACATTCATTACAATATTTCACACAAAGTAACATGATCATACTATTCACATATTCCGTAACTGAAAAATAAAGTTAGTTATAGAATCCAATTCTAAATATGGGCTCAAGTATAAGACAAGACGAAAGAGGGGTTTACTTGCCCTGATAAGCAACTTCGGCGGTCTAACTAATTCTCTTCAGTTTCACAATACAATCATATACCAGAACCAGTCTAATTGATTCTGTTTCCATAAAACAGAACTTTCCGATTAATTTTAATTAACCTAAAATTCGAATCAATCCAACTGATTCAATTCTGTCAGAACAATCTAATTGATATGATTATTTAAGTATTCCTTAACCCTCACATAATCTGCCAAATTAATTCGTATAATTTTAACCAATCTAAGTGATTAAATTGAAACATTAATCTAATTAACAACCAGAAATCCAGAATTAATTCTGCACAAGTAGCTCTAATACCACTGTAGGGATTTCGAATAGGTTATAGTGCAACAATTTGATTTAGTTCTTCAATTTGTTCACTATCCGAAACCAGAATCTAAGTATAAAACTAATTCCAAAATTAATAAAGAGTTTACCACTAGACGCATAGCGAAAATCTTCGTCTAGTCGTAAAAAATGAATGGGAATAAAAAAATTGAACTGATGCACTATATTTATAAATCATATGCACCAGTTCAGATGCATCTATTCAATTGCAGCTATCCATTCGCACCTAATCAGAATACTCATCCGATAAGATCAGATTAGAGAGAGTAACAGACTTATTGGGCCAAGCCCAAAAAAGAACACAATGGGTGACTTACAAACTTTGTACCAACCACCGTGAAGTATCTTGCGATTTGGTTCAAATGAATCCTTAACAAAATCAAGAACAATAAAGAAAAATCGGAGACATATATTTTTCAATTAAATCGCCTTTATCAATTCAGTCAACACACCACACATGCAGTTGAGCTCTAATTGGAATTATAATGAACTTTATATAAATTATGAGTTGAAATGAAAATAACTCATACCCTTCTCAAAAAATGAAGTTAACTTTACATAAACTAAAAGCAATATAGATTGTTTAAATACTTGAGACTTGCTGACGTAGTAGAACCGGTTCTTTTCCTATCTTTGCATATCAGTCAATAGAAAGGCAATGCTTACATCAAAGAAAATTAGAGCAGTAGTAAATAAACCTCATAACATCCACTATGGGAAGAAATTGGTAAAATGCTTTCAATTTCATTGATATTACAGACAGAGAGAAACGCCAACCATGATTCAGAGAGAGAGAGACAAAGAAAGGGGGATACCTCATGCTGTCCTGCTTGTGCAGTTCGAACTACGCCACGGCGAAATCCAACTTGAGGAGTATGAAGGACTTCCACTAGGGTCAAAGAGGTAGCAAGTTTGAGTGATTCTTCCCACCTTGCTTCCTGCCAACACCCAAGCTAGAGCGATTCGCCCCGTAACGGAGACAAACCGATATTTGTAGAAAAGGAAGATGGATAAACCCTAGATATGATTTGAGAAGGTCAAACTGAGAGAGAAGCGGCGTGAAGGCGGAATAAGTAAAACGAGAAGAAGGAGAAGAGACGACAATGATTAGATCGTGCGGAGTTAGAAATTTTGGAGACGAGATGAGGGTTTCATCTGAATCCTAATGCACGGGTATTAAAAAGACTTTCAAGAACGGTTAAATAGAAGGCAGCTAATCCTAGTTGTCAATATCAAGGTCAAACAAATTTAAAAAACCGATCCTGACTATGAAGAACGGTCGTTTATGAAGAGTCGATCCTGATAGGTATCTATCAAGAACGGTCGTTTATAAACAACTGTTCCTGATATGTTCTGGCCTATCAAGAATGGTTCTTTAATTATGTTTGATCCTAATACTGACTTTCAAGGTCGGTCTTTAAATTTGTCCGATCCAGATATATATTAGTATCGTTTTTATACTATGTTCGATCCTGATGTGCTGATACTAAATGTACATTTTCCACTAGTGAAGTCAAGTTCGAAGCCCTTTTGTCTCCCATCCTCATTGTCCACCTTAATATCAATTCTCTCTATGTCATTGAAAAATATGGTATAGTCAAAAATATGGACCTTAACGGATGAACCTTCTTCCATCTTGTAAGAATGAAACCTCTACATGCTTGGCCATTACGTGGAGAACGAGTACACAGAGGGAACACCAGGCACTTGAATGCTTCTCCTACGATATAGAGACGGATCTTAAAACCCTCAATGGCTGTAGCAGAATAGCCTTGAAATCACCGAACAACCTCCGACAGTGAAGATGGATCTGATACCAATTTGCTAGGGTTTCTAAAGAAGAGGCCGGAATTAAGAGACAGAAATTAATGAGTAATCTTAATTGTATTTTTGACTTCATAATTACATAGAGTACAAATGACATAATTTATAGCAACATAAATCTTAAAAAAAAAGAACTCTATAAATAACACGTCTTAAAATACCCTGTACTAAAATACTAAATTTTTCATCCTTAATATAGCCTGCCAAACATAGCTTATTATTCTGACATCTTACTAAATCAAGCCTGATGTAAATGTATGATGAGATGAGAGGCATATATAACACATTTCATGAGTTATATAAATCAGATTTAGAACTCCTATTATAGTACTTGCAGATATATAGTTACATCCAACTCAAATACTAACCTATCGCAGAAATTGATCAATTACAAACCCAATAATCAAGAAGCTAAAGAACAGTAATCCTAATGCAATCCACCAACCCCGAGAAAACCCATGATTTGTCGACGACTGCTGAGGCACATCTTCCTTTGGCATGGACCAATGATTACAAGGTGGCAAGGGTAACCCACAAAGACCTGAATTATTCTCAAAAACATCTTTGGAGAATGTGATAAAAGAACCCCCTTGGGGTATGGGCCCGCTTAGCTGGTTATTTGACAGATCTAATATTGACAAGGATAAGGCCGAATAGGTAGATGGTATCATGCCTTCAAAAGTATTATGCGATAAATCGAGCAATATCAAGTGGACTATGTCACCCAATTCTTGTGGCAACAGTCCTGATAAGTGATTGTGCTTGAGATTCAAGAGCGCCAAAGATTGCATTGTAGAAATCTCAATTGGTATTGGGCCCTCGAGCTGGTTGTATGACAAATCAAGATAAATCATTGATTTGCTATTTTCATAGTATGCACTAGTAAAGACACCTATAGCATTTCTTGTGAAATTACAATACAGTGTACTTGGCATGCGCATTAAGTCTTCCATTCGGATCCCATCAAACTCCAATATACTTCCTATACCATGACATTGACTATTTTGGGGATTTAGAAAGTCAACATACTTATGACCTATCACTGATTGGTCTTCCACAGTCTTACCAGACTGTTTTGCTAAACTTGGTGGAATAGACCCGTTAAGTTGGTTGCTATGCAAACTTAAATATACCAGGCCCTTACAATCACCAAGCTCTGGCGGTATTGACCCAATAAAAGAATTATTTCCAAGTAATAAAAGAACAAGCTTTTCTAGCTTACCAATCCAAATTGGTATCGGCCCCGTAAGCTGGTTATTTGTGAGAGAAAGCCATCTAAGACTAGTGCAGTTAACTAACCCATCAGGTATTGCACCGGTTAGGTTATTGTAGTCCAAAAGTAGGAATTTGAGTGACCTGAGGGATGACAGCTCAGTTGGTATCTCACCATGCAAATTATTTTGCCACATTATAAGTTCCTTTAAGTTGGAGAGGGACCCTACACAAGTAGGTATGGATCCGGAAAGTAAGTTCAACCTCAGATCAAGTGAGACCAAATTGGTACAGTTGCAAAGTGAATCGGGTATATACCCAGTAAAATAGTTATCCCGTAAGTATAATACTTTCAAGCGCGATACGGCGTAAGTGCACAATGGACTCGGTATGGGGCCTGAAAACCTGTTCGCACTAAGATCCAATACCTCAAGACTTGTAAGGTTTGAAATAGACTTGGATAAATTACCATTAAAGTTATTAAATGCCAACTCTAGAAACTGAAGTCTGGATATGGCAATTAGGGACCACATGGGGAATTCACCAGAAAAATTATTGTTGGAGAGGCTCAGAGTGACGAGATTCGTGCATGCCTCTATGTCAGGCGGGGCCATACCAGTAAAATAGTTAGATGAGAGATTTAGATAAGTTAAATTTAAACAACCTAAAAATGTACCAGCTGGTATGGTACTAGTGAGTTGATTGGAAGATAGGTCAAGATACTGCAAAGAGGTGCAATTGGTAATTTGTGGTACGGCACCTTTGATGGTGTTATTGGAGAGGTCCAGATGTTTGAGTAACCTGAGTTTAGAGAATAACCACTGGATATCTTCATTATTTGTGATCTTGTTGTTGGAGAGATCAAGCATCCTCAGTTGGAGGAGAACTGGAGAGGAACGATTGAAGGCTTGGCCAATGTAATTATTGGAGAGGTTGAGTGACTGAAGGGAATGACAGGAGGCCGCTAGGGAAGCTGTATCATAGACAGACCCTTGAAGGTTGTTATTGGATAGGTCCAATTCTTTGAGTTGCATGGTGCAGTTTGTAAGGGCTGAGATAGATCCAGTGAGATCGGTAGAATGGAGAGAGAGCGTTTCTAGGTTTTGAAGAGGTAGGATGTGAGCTGAGACTGAATTTATGTCTGCTTCGAGTGGCAGACCTCGAATGGTCAGAGAGGACACGTGGTTTCCTTTACATGTTACGCCTTGAAATTCACACACTCCATACATAATGTTCCAGTTGGATAACAAATTAGGATTTGGGAGAGAATTCTTGAAGGAAATTAGATGATCAATATCTCCGGACATGGCTGATGCCATGAAGAAGAAGAGAATTAGGTTTAAAAGGAAGCAACACGTAAGTGTAGCCATTGTGGTTTCTTCTCTTCTGGTTCATATCCATTGCAATGCTTCGATTTAAATAAAGATTGACACAGAGAAGGGGGTTTATCTATATTTCAGTCTCTGCCAACCTTTTAAAAAGAGAGAGAGAGAAATAGATAGTACACACTACAGTTGTTGATTAATTAGTCAAGGATGGAGACTTAATTATTCATTGTCGTCGTTTTGAATCTTGTGAGGATTTGGCGCCACCCAATTGCGAAGTTGACTGGAAGGCTTTTGGTCAGATTTTCCATCTTTGAAGGGTGTTTAAAGAAAATTCCCAATTTAGTTGTCGGCACATCAGTAGCCAAATAAATTGGGAAGAATGAGGGGGTGGAGCTGCACTGGTTTTACGTTTCATCATTTTGCTTTTGAGTAGATTTTGCATTGGTTGTTAGAAGGTATTTTTCATACAATGTTTCTGGGGATCCGAATCTGCTGCGATTCTTCGCTCATGAACATTAACCTACGATCCCTGCTTTCTCTAATCTAACTGTTGAATTGTTTCGAGATTTGTGTAAAGAAAAATCAGGTCCTTTGAGATAGTGCACAGCTAGATTTGAAAAAACAGGAATTTTAGAATTACTGTTCATCTTTTTAAAATCACAGCATATGTGAATCCTGTTTCTGGACGAATGAGAGCTGGTAAGGTATCAGGGGATGTGACTGTGATATTAGGCCTACGGGCATGAATTAAGCAAAACAAATAAAAAAAAATTAGACCCAACAATCACTTCTTGTCTTTTTGAAAGTTTTGCTAAAATTGTAAGAGGAGCTCGAATTATCGAACTTTGAGTAATCACTATTTTAGAAAATTTTCTTCTAGCTACCTATGCTACCGCTCATCTCCAACAATTACTTCTTGTTGATTAATATTAGTGATAAAAATAAAAAATATCTAGGGAGAGTCAAATTAATTTTGTAATAATTTTTGGCATGTGTGATTTGCATATATCCAAAGTCTTATTATATATACAAGTCAAATTAATTTTGTTAAATATTTTTGGTGATTGTTAATTTGATATATATAAAGCCTTATAATATATACAAGTCAAATTAATTTTGTAATAATTTTTTGGTGTGTGTGAATTATATATACATATATAGATGTTGGCTAATTTAAAAAACGTTTATTCTACAGCTGTGGTGCAACCAATTAGTTTTCCGATTTTTAAAGTTCAAACAGTCAATTCAAACTATTAGATGCGATTTCTATATAAATATATGCTTGGGGACAAAATTTCACATTTTTTAAACTTTTTACTATTTATTAAGTCAGTTTTAATATCACTGATTTTAATAAACAATGACAATTTTCTGGATTATTGAAAACAATGATTTTTAAACTGGCTTAATAAATAGTAAACAATTCAAAAAAATTGTAAAATTTGTTCGCCAAGTACATTTTAATATGTTGAATAGTTTGGATCGACTGTTTGGACTTTGATAATGTAAAAAATGAGGCGTTTGTTCCATGGAACAAACGTGTATGTAATTTTTAAAGCAATACAATTATTTTGTGTTTAACAATATGAATAAATGAATGACAAATTTTGGTGTTGATAATTATCACATATTTGAAGGTTTTAAAAATAAATTTAATTATTAGTGCATATCACAATTTGGTTTGTAATACGGATCAATATTTTTGTTTTCGATATCCTAACGGTTGGTCCGAACCGTTCAAAATAATTTTCATATGAATATGTACTTGCAGACCGAATTTTTTTTTTTAATTTTTTTTTTTACTATTTTCGAAAAAAGATAGAAATTAAATCACTGTTGTTTTATGGTGCAGAATTTTTGGATGAAGTTATTTTCTACCAATCTTAAAATGATCAAGTTATTTTCTATTTTTGTATTCAGATCAAGTTACTTTCATCATTTTTAGAATTCATTAAACATTTCATTTAAAAAAGAAGTATTCACATAACAAAAAGAATTTCTTAATTTTTAGAAAGATTATGGAAAATCGGAGTTCGTTTGTTATCATTTCAAGAAAAAAGAATCAAGTCCAAGTTGATTCCCAAATATAGCGTAGTCTGGCAAAATCAGAACATGTTGGGCCCACTAATTGTGAAAAGTATGGAGAAAGTATGGAAAAACTGGTAATCAAGGAAGAAACAACGAGAGACTGAGACCAGAGACTTTTAATTTTTTACCGTATCAATTAAGATTGACTATGCAATATTAATTGTGAGAGACTGAGACCAAAGACTTTTATTTACCGTATCAATTAAGATTGACTATGCAATATTAATTGTGAGACTGAGACCAAAGACTTTTATTTACCGTATCAATTAAGATTGACTATGCAATATTAATTGTGAGAGACTGAGACCAAATACTTTTATTTACCGTATCAATTAAGATTGACTATGCAATAATAATTGTGACAGACTGAGACCAAAGACTTTTATTTACCGTATCAATTAAGATTGACTATGCAATATTAATTGTTCACTCCGAGCTAATCTTGACAACAACTCTTTGTCAATGGTTATATTTTACTGTTACTTGGAATATTTTTGTTACACCAATGAGTTGAGACCATGATCTATGCTTCCCCTGTATTATTGGGGCACCATGTTATCCCAAAAATATTTTCTTCTCACTTAGTTGAGATGTGATAGAGAAGTCATGCATAGTTTTTAACAAGGTGATTAAAGATAAGGTTAGTTCCTTCATGGGAGAAAAAAAACTGGTTATAAAGGTCGATACTATAATGAGATAGAGTGAAATGACTGTATATATTGATCTTGTGTAAATCTTTAGTACATGTATGTTATGTATATATAGTGAGAATTTACAAGTATAACAACTCTATTACAAACTAACTTTGGTAGACATAATAAAATCGTAATATTTGTAGTTGTACCCTAAAATAACTGAGTCGTTCATAATTGGACAAGAGATGCTGTTCAATTATAAAAATGGTATTCTGAGGGAGTCAGGCATGTTCTAATCTGACCTAATGACATAAGATGGAAATGCAAAACTTTGAAATCAAAGTTCATGATCAAATAGCATGTCAAATATCATGAATTTTCATATATGGTACATGTCATAACTCTAAATGGTTGAGAAGTTATGAAGTTTGCAAAATACTGCATTCTGATTGGTGCCACGTGGCTCTGAATACCCTTAGCATTAAACCTAAGTCACTGGGTGCACATTTGGGGTTCATAAACTTAACTCTGCAATCCGGACTCACCAGTCAACCTCTCAAGGTATTTTTCGCTGAATAGACGAGATGTCTGGACATGTTTCATCTAGACTATACTCTATGAACCGGGTTGGCAGTTAAATGGTTCACCATAGACCAGACCTAACCAAAACATGGGTTTGATTTAAAACCCCAGTGCTTCAGCGCTCGCGACCCGTTCAAGTCCCGTGATCCTAGCGCACGTAAACCATACATGACCCCTATACGGTCCATGGAGCGCCGAGCTCAAGCTATTGATAGCCAATGAAAACATAACACGTGTCAGTGCCTCAGCCTTATCCTTTATTCTTCTTCTCTCCCTCACCCGGTTGCGATGAAAATGGAGTAAAATCAGAGAATCTCGGAGAAGAGATCGAATTACCTGAATTCCTTGTACTCTCTGGCGCTTTTACACTAGACAATGGTAATGGCACGTTCAATTCAATCCCTTTCTCAGCAATTGAAGGGATTAAGCAATGCAAAGAGGAGCTGTCGGGTTTGGGACTCGGCTAGTTATGATGCTAAGATCAAAATTGAAGATGAATGCATGATCCTCACTTCAAGGCGATTCTCTCTGTCCATTTAATTGAAGGAAGACAGAGCCAATTTTATATGAACCGTGAACCCGATATGAATGGGTCTATACCAAATCAAGTTAACCAATGGCAATTGTGCCTTGTTAAAGCCCTAAATGGCAACATCATGATCATATATCATCCGTGCATTCCTTAATTTGGTGCGTCTCTGAGGATAGTGCCTAATTTGGAAAACAGCACTGAAGAGATGAAGAGGAGGTGTACACTAGATCTAGAAATGGAAATGAATAACAGAAAGAGGTATGTTATGTCACTAGACATGTTTGTCTTAGGCTATGCTTGCACCCTGTCACCTCCTCACCGATTCAAATCATCTAGACGGTTATGGGCTATGATAAGCCGGTTATACCTTGTGTGCAATATACCCATTGTCAAGCTGACAGTACGGCACCAATGCAGCTGGCTTGACGCCTTCATTCGCTGCCAAAATAGAAGAATATTCATACTGGAGCAATGATAAAAGCATGATCTTGTGACAGTGCAATGGATGAATCAAAACCCTTGAATATATGGAACCAAAGGTTATGCATGCCTTATGCCTTGGATTGCCAACATGGCGCATGATAATTGGTTCAAACCCCTGCAAATGATGAAGGGCTATAATCTGAACCATTGAAATGGAATGAAAGAAATGAAGGGAGATGGTGATGCCATGTCAGCTAAACCAACCCTAGCCTTGAGGCTATATAAACCCATGCCCTCTACAGCAAAAAAAGATCTACACACCTGATAAGCATAGTATAGGCTTTTACTCTCTAAGTTCATACTCTCTATTAGTATTACTTAATTTCTTCAATTAATTGTTACGACAAGAGCCTGTTACGTAATACCCGTTGCAAAGAGCAACAACACCAGTCTAATTAATTTATATTGATGGAGAGGAAAAAAAAAAAGAGGAGAGTTGAGTACTAATTTTGACTGAATAATTTACATGCTAGCTTTAAAACGTCCAAAAATTAAGATATTTCATGGACAGTACGAGCAACTGCAGTAATTATCTAAAGATCTGCAAACTTAATTTCTAGGTTAAATTTTACGTCTGCAACAAAATATTTTTTGGGAATTAAAATTGAAAACTTGAAATACAAAAGGATGGACTATTAAATTCCTATTTGTCTATCGAAACAAAAGTTACACACACATTAAGCCCAGGAGCCCACAAATTTTATAAATTTAATTTATATTAAGCCCAGGAACTACATAGTAAGTTGGGCCGTATCATAGAGCTGGACCTGAACCTTGCAGTGGATCATGCACTAATCTTGAAACAAAACACTAGTCTTTTTCAAATAGCATCTTAAATTCTCCAGAGGATGAACAAAACAGTAGTCTTTTTCAAATAATGGACAACAAAATTTGAAATGGTACATGAAAATGAATGTGGATTCGAAATAAATTATTCAACCAAGTATTCTTGATCAACAATTTACTGGTTTGGGCTGTAAATCAACCGAGTATTCATGAACAATTCTATAATTTGAAGAAATAAAGTTTAATGATTCATGGCCACAAAATAATAAATTTCCTCAGAGCTAGCATGAAAACTGATTACCCAATACAAAGTAACATATAATTTCTCCAATTTTTAACCTTAATCAGTTTTATACCTGGTAGCTACACCTTTGTCTGATGAAGAGTAGAAAATATATAATTTCTCCAACAAGTAGTTATTTCTCGGTGGGTTCAAATGAATTTACGGATTTGAAAAGAAAAACACTTTTGGACCAATAATAATTTCCACATGAACTTTCTGAAGTTTGAACACCTACTGTTAAGGCAAAAAAGTCCTCAGTTTTGCTAGAAAGTTACGGTGTTCTAATCCAAATTTGATTTGACCATCTCAAAAAAATATTACGCTTTAGAGTAAACAACATGATGTTATTTTTATTGGAGATTTTCAGGTACGTCCCTCAAAAATATCGAAATTACGTATTTTTTCCTCTAAAATTCATAATATCATGTTTACCTTTCTAAATTTCAAAAACTCACAAATTTGTCCAATTTATTTACTTTTTTTTATTAAAACTCATTTTAAATTAATGAAGTATCAATTTTATCTATTATTAAAAAATAAAAACATATGTAACATGTTTAAGAGAATATTTAGTCTTCCAATTGGTCAGTTTTGACAACAATAGCTCATTTTCTTGACGCACCTACAACTATATGCCTAAATGGCACTATATTTGCGTCAAAAGTAGAAAATAACAATTATTCTTCAAAAACACACATCAATTAGAAGATGAAATATTTTTCTTATGGACTACATATTTTTTAATGAAGGATAAAATAGAAACTTAAATTTAAAATGAGTTTTAAAAATAAATTCATTAAATTGAATACATTTACGAGTTACTAAAATTCAGACTAGTAATATGATATTTTGAATTTTAGAGGAAAACAATACACAAGTTTTAGGTTTTCTAGGAATATACATGAAATTCCCTTTTTTTAAGGGATTATGATAAATTTGACTTAAGAGGGCACATAGCTAAAAAAAAATTCAAAAACATACTTTTATTTTTATATTTCTATCTAAAAAAATATACAAATAACTTACAATTAAAAAAAGTATAAAGTTATGTCTCATTCTAATTTGTTTTCATATAAGAATATGTTTCATATTCAAAGTAAAAAAAAACCGAAATTTTTATTAATACCATTCCCCCCCTCCAAAAATAGATCACTGTTTTTATATAATTCAATATTTACGAGGGCTGCAAAAACTTAAAAAAATCCATCTGAAACGCTGATTTTTAATTGATTTTTGTCAATAATTTGAATATGTTAGAAAGAACATCAAACAAAATAGATAAAGCATCTTATAATTTAGATATACTAGAAGGAAAATATTTTTCAGGCAGTATCTTTCACTGTTGTAAAAAAAAAATCTATTTCTTGGTATGTTACTGGAGAAAAATAAAAATAATTTGGATCTGAATTATTAATTCCGATTTAAAAACTACTTCTAGGTAAATAATAATTATCGTGTTCCTTCTAGTACATTCAAATTGTAAGATATTTCATCTATTTTTGAAGAAAAATATGATTTGACTTGTGTAATGATTGGAATATATTTTTTTTAAATAAATGAAGTAACTTAGAATTTGAATGTGTTGGTTTCAAAGGCACTTAGAGAGAAGTGAATAGGGCATTTTTAAATTTTTAATCTAAGTTAAATTAACTAATGTGTCTTGATGTTATTCTTGGCGAAAACTTGAATAACTTGATTCTAAACTAAAATGTAATAAAGTAAAAAGTAGAATTTAGAGACACTTGACATTAGAGTTGTTTATGAAGTTCAGCACTAACGCCTACGTCTCTGTGGCTCGCGACCTTCAAGATGGTGAGCCTTTCTTTACCTAATGAGAAAAGAGTATAAGGTGGAACTAATGAGTCCTTACAATTTTCTGGGAAGTCACACCGCCCGAGCAAGAAATGACTCACGAGCACTTAAGAGTCAAAGATAACAAGGTGAGCAATAAGGCTCAATCAAGTGAATAGATGAGAAGATTGATCATGCAGTATCATTCTAAGAGATTGTGTGTTGGTGGAATAAGGTTGGGATTGAATATGAATATTGAAGTTCAAGTACACAAGCAACAGTGACTTTTCTCAGATCTAAAAATTTGTATTTTCAAATTAAAGGTGGCTAGAGTGACAATCCAAATTATGATTTTACTTCTATTTATAGAGAGTTGATAAAAAAAAAAGGTGTAATTAGGTCTAAACCGTTGTAACGGTTGGCCAACTTACGGCGAATTTAGATATCGTTAACCATAACGGTTGCTGAACCATGGTAACGATGCCATAACGGTTAGTCTCTGGAAATTCAGGTGAGCCAACCGATTTAACCCGGTCTGGGAACCGTTGTCATGATATAATATGTGGTACAACAAGTAAATGATTTCTTTTATCCATTGCAGGAACCGTTGCAATGGTTGGCCTTACTTAGATCAATCTCAAACTTATTTTATTAATTTTACATATTATAAATTCTAATATTGAGATGATGCTTCTGCTGTCCAATGTCTAGTGCTTCATTACTGCATTATTGATAAATATAGCAATTGTTCATTCATCCTTGATGTGTGTATTGTATTCTCTGTAGTCATAAATCTGCACAATATCTCAAGATAAGAAAATTGTAAAATTCAATTAATATATGTTTTGCAAATTTAGTTAAACGGACAAGTAAATTATGTCACAATTTAGCAGAAAATACTAGGACTACAATATTTTATTTATTTATTAGAAATAATTTTTGAACCGGGATTAATAATTCAGATACAAAGCGTTTTTATTTTTTTTATAAGATATTTTATTTATTTTATTTGATTTTCTTTCTAACATATTCAAATTATTTATTGCTCTTTCTATTTTTAAAAATCATAAAAAATCAATTAAAAATCAACCTAACAATTATTTCAGATGAGTTATTTGTTATTGCAGTCTTATAAAAATGACGGTTCCAGTTTTGGAGGTTGTTATTTGTTATTGCAGTCCTAGTAAATATGTCCTATGTTTTTTTTAGAATGATATTAATAAAAATTTCGGAATTAAAACGTTATAGTTCATTCTAAAATGTTGTTCTGTTCAATTAAAAAATCTTTGCTCCGTCTGATCCTGACATTAATGCTTTTGTCATGGTTGACGGGTGACCAGTTTATGTCTTTCTCTATTAAAAAATAAAATAAATCAAATAGTACAACATGATTTCAAATACGGTTTCCTACCTAACTTCTCATATTTGATAATTTGTCGTCAAAAAGTAAAATAAAAATGTGAAGCAATTGTTTTATCTTATGTAATGTACGGTATATATTTGCCCTGATGCTCAAAGGTTCCGACACTTTAACTATAAAATTGGAAACAATATCTCTTGTATTTGACAGCGTTTAGTAAAAGTCTTGTTTTTTTTATAAAAAAATTACTCAAAGTCTAGCAAATTTATTTAAAATAAAAGTGGTCCGTTTTAAAATTTGTCGAAAATTAAATAAAATTGTTTAATCTAATCTGATCTGAACTCATAAAATTGTGAGACCATTTACCAAATTTTTTGCTTGACAAAAAAAAAGAAGGCGACACATATATGATACGTATTTTTTTAAAAGATTTTTTCTTTTCATCATAATTTTTTTTAATTTAATGAAGCCGATTGTTGATGTTATTATAAACAAAGACATAGTTTCAATCCGTTATTGGTTGTTTTATTTTTTGGCAAAATTTTCATGCTTATTAGAGGTATTTCCAATGCGTCTAATTGACATAGGTAATTAAAAACAAATGACACACTCAAAAAGTTAAATTAAATACTTTCATCAGAAGAAGGTGAAATATTATAAAAGAAAAGATCGTATTCTTAAATTTTTTTCCTATCCTGTGTGACTCGAACTTCTCGAACTATATATAATTCGGTTTTGTGATTTTAAAATATCTTAGCATTTATAAGTTACAACATCTCACAATAATTCAGTTTGGCAATTTTAAAAGTTCAAACAATCAATTCAAACCATTCAACATAATATTTATATTAAAATGTACTTGGAGATAAAATTTTATATTTTTTTAAATTATTTTACTATTTATTAAGTATTTAACAAAACTGTTGTTTTTAGATAATTCCGGACCACTGAAAAACAACAGTTTTTTAAAGTACTTAATATATATAAGAAAGAAATTTATTCATAGAAATTATAAATTTCGGACATACGAAAATAGAAAGAGTGTCTCGTTTCTATCAAATATAGTAAGATCAGGCTCATTGAGTCCGATTCATGGATCTTTTTTTTTAATTGCACAGAGAATTTGCAAAAAAAAAAATTATTGATCATGAACAGTGATTCTGATCCATAAAGGGATTGATTTTCTGTGACACAAAACCCTTTGTATCTGTATGGCGTCACAGAAAATCAACTAGTTAGTGAATTGATCGTGAACAGTGATTATAATCCATAAAAATATTGAATTTCTGCGGCACAAAACTCTTTGTATCCATAGTAAATCAATACTTATTGAGGGTTTTGTGCCGTAGAAAATCATACCCATTTATGAATCGGAATCACTGTTCACAATCAATAATTTTTTTATTCTCCTTGTGCAGTTTTATGAAAAAGAAAAAGAAAATTAATGGGTCAGACTAAATGAGTCCAATCTTACTATATTTGATAGAAATGATGCATTTTTCCTATTTTCTTGCATCCGAATTTTATAATTCTATGGATTAAAAAATTTCCTATATAGACACACTATTTAGAAACTTCAAAATTTATTATTTCTCCGTCCAAAATTTATAATATAATACTTTACTTTCTAAGTGTACAACATTTTTATCTTTCTCAGTCCAATGAATATTATGAGATGGTATAATTGTTTCAACAATTAATAAGCAATTCCTAGAGCACATTTATAAATCAATAAGTAAATATTGTTATATTTATCTCCATAACTTAAAATAAGTTCCCATGCATGTATTGTTTCCCATTGTAATATATAAACCGTTTTCACGTTTAGATTCGGAATTATGAATTGATTGACTAAATCGCATGAATTGCACGATTCAAGTTTCTTTTTGGTACAAGGTTTGACCTAAAGAAACCACACCGATATTTACGGTTTTGCCACTGTCCCATGAATTCTATACATGTTTTCCGCGTACGCCTTTCTACCAACCTCTTAGATTTAAAATATGTAACCGCATGTGAATGTGATGTTTTTTTTAATGGTAAATAAAGAATACAGTAATTAATTCAGAATTTTTATCGTCAAGTATATTTCAGCAAAATTGGGCCCAATTTTCCACAATTTTGTAAATTTATAATATATGTACATTTTAGCTATGAAAAAATATATACATGTCTAAAAGTTCAAAGTAATTAATAGTTTTCATAAACTATTAAGTGTTTATTCCACACTAAAGAATTACGTATGCATTATTTTAATTAGCGGAAAGCAATGTTCCAATAGCTATGCTATAATTTTTTGGGACTAAGCTACGCTATGAGATAAAAGTGTATTATTTCAGCTACAACTACTATAGCTGTAATAGCTAACCTTTATTACTGCTACACGTTATTGCTACCACTATGCTACATGAATTTATGTACTTTTGTTTCTATTTCTGATACTACATGGTCTTTCTATAATAAGTATGCTAAATCGAATATGTGCTTTTGTTCCTATTTGTGATTTAGTCTCTCATTCTATATCAGAAAATATTCAAATATTAATTCTTCCTTTTGTTTGCTCCTTGTCTAGTATTCACCTGTAAAATTATTGCTGTCCGTTTTATTGAAAGCTGATTTTGATTATTATAATATATAAAATATTCAAATAGGTATAATAACTTCATTTCACTTATAAAATTAATTACTCTTCGTCTATTTTAATTTGTAATACTATGAAGTACGAACTATTAAATAATATTACCCAGTATATCATTTTTTCTTTTTCTTATTTGTATAATTGAAAAAATATAGACTTAAATTAGTTGTCATTTTAGTTGTTGTCCTAATTCTCTAATATTGATCATATAGATAATTAGTAGAAATATAGACTATAAATTTTGAAAAGAAAAAATGCTATGTATGATAGCTTCCGCTATAGCTGTGCTATTCGCAATAGTTTTTTTTTTTTTGGTCTTCCCGTTATACCGCTGTAATTGCTATTTAGAACATGGCTGAAAGAAATAAAATTCATTCTTCTTGAATGGAAAATAATGTGAAAGCTAATTTCAATTTTGATTGTGAGTATGAGAGTTCCAAGGCAACTCCTATAAGTTAAAAAAATGTATATTTTATTTGTAATATACGTGATATTGTCAACAATTGGTTTTAACTCAAATTAACAAAAATTTATTTGATATAAAGAAATAGTAGTCCAAATAATTATTCGATTATTCCTTTTATGCTGAAAAATGAACATTATTCCTCAGAGGCAAAATAAAGTGAGACTTTATTTGTATGTCTCAACCGTCCTATGAATTTAAATTGTTCATGCAGAGTACATCAAACGAATTGTGATCCGACGCCCATCAGAACTCCTTCCTACTTCAACTATATATAATAAAACAAGAATAAGACTAGCGTGCTACTTGTAGCATAGTGACATGTCGTGCTACTTTTTCAAAAACCTATTGAATAAACGTCAAACAATAAATCCAAACCGTTGAAACCAATCTATTACATAAGTGATATATTTACATGCCAAAATTATAATGTTTTGAATTAATTTGGTATAAAGTCAAGCGGTAAAAAAAAATAAGAATTATAAGTTAATTTTAATACATTAATTTTTCATTATTTTTTTACCGTTTGACCTTATACTAAATGAATGTAAAATTTTGTAAATTTATATTTAAATACATCACTCGTGAAGTAAATCGGTTTCAACAGTATGGATTTGTCGTTTGAAGTTTATTCAATAAATTTTTGAAGAGGTAGCATGATATGTCATTATGCTACAGATAGCACGCCATCCTTATTCATAAAACAATATGAAACAGCTTACTGAGAAGGTCCTGATAGAACTTAGAAATTTGATAGTTTTACTAACAGCGCGTAATTTCCTTCACACTTGCTGTTAAAGAGAAAGGACTTGAGTTTCCTGCATAATTATATCTAACATGTGTTGAGAGATCTTTTTTTCTTTTTCTGTACATTTTTTATGAGGATCTTGAATGTACTATACAGAGTAGGTTCTCAGTAGCCTAAGATCCTAACCCCAGATCGAGTTCCGGCCAATAAATGCATTCGCTTTCTTTGTCCAAATTGTCATGCTTTATGGTTAATTATTAGCAGTGGGACGATGGTCGAAACTTGGTTAAGATACAAAATGAAATGTCAATCTTTTGAACCAATGATCTCCTGATCTATGAAACACATTTACGTATATAAAACTTATAAAAAAATTATTTAATTTTAGGAAGTCACGAGCATAAAAAAATTAGATATAGAAATTTAATTATTTCTTACATTTATTTTATATCACTTATGAAATGACTTTAGTTCAATTTCATGTTCAAGCACATAACTCTTAGAAATAAATTAATTTAAGTAGTTTGAATTCATTGTCTCAAGCCGGTTCAATAGATTTTGAGATAATGCTAAATCTGATGAGCTCAAACTAATACTCGCTCTCCCTCTGTATCTATGTTTGTCCTTCATTTTCAATTAATTGTCTTAATCAGTAAACAGTAGCTAGTAATTCAAAATAAGATTACCCAACGTAAGAAATTAAGAAAAAAGAAAGAAATTGAGATTCTGCTTTTTTTTATTGAATTATCAACACACTATCATATTCAACTGAAGAAAACCACAATCTACAATCTAATTAACAAATAACAAGACCATAACTAATCATCCACATACAGGATTGTAGTATCATCTATTAAATTTAAACATCCGGCCTACAAGCAACACTCAAGACTATCATTAAAAAAAAGCTCTCAAAAGAATTATGTTTCAATTTTTTGTAATTAACTTCTATCAATGTAGCAGATTCTGGTGTTGTATGGGTGGGCAGTTGGAACCGGGGCGGCTGGACGAGCAGTCGGAAGGCCCTGAAGGAGGAAAAGTTTTCTTTTTAGATTCTGGTGATAAGTCGCCGGGAACATCAACGACCGCATCAGAAGCTGCACCAAGCAGCCTTGCACCATCAGCATTTTGCATGCTACTTAATGCCAGAACTAACATTAGTACAAATACCATAACTAGTTTTGAACACCTTGTCATTTCAAAGTTTTAGAATTTTGTAGGAGGATATATGAAAAGGAACAAATTTGTTGGTAGCTAGTAATTAAGGTTTAATGGTTGGATGAAGGAGGTGGGTTGGTAGCTGCATTGTATAACACAAGGGAAGATATATATAATATATGTAGGCATGCAACAGATGGTATGTGAACAGATACTTAAGTTCAAATAATTGTTTTTTGCAAGTGGGTCTCTTGTTCTGTCCTCACTACTTGCAATGTTAATATAACCTATGTTGTTATTTTTAGAATTGAGTTTAATATATATAGTGTTATGATTATGATTGTTTATTATTTTTTTAATTAATTAAGCGTTCAACCGGGAAAACTAATACCGAATTAAATCATCTTCAATTGGTTGTAAAGGACTCCAGACTTTAAATTATTTGAATAACTATATATAATGAATAAATCAGTTCGATTTACTGATAAAGATAATATCAATGATCATAGCTCCAAACATTTTAAAGATTAACGCAAAAATTAATTTTAGTATATGAAGTTTTCTCACAAAAAGTACATATATTAATATTATCTTAATTATTTTTGTAGTATATATAGACAAAGCTCTCAAATAAAGGTTCAGTTTACTAATTCAAAGATTTTTTAGTTAGCTAAGGTCGTTATAAAGCAAATTTAATGCATTGATTCTTATCACATGAAAACTTTCAATTTTGTATTATAAAATTATGCACGTACGTAGCAATCGATGACAAGTTCAAAGCAAGGCCCATTAATCTTTGTCTCCGGTTCCAATTACAACGTGTTTTCTGGTTGCTTTACTGTATCTCAAGCAGTTCCCGTTCCCACATCTCGTGAGAAGATCTGGATTATAATCGTGTAATGCAATTTTATATGATAAGCATTTTGGGTAACATGTTTATGATACCATTTTATCAGATCTGGTCTCAACAGTACAATTTATTTGGTAATACTTTGAAGCTTATTGTCAACCTATTCTCAACAAAAGTAATCTTGTATTTGCTCAATAAGGTAGAATGCACTATAATATATGAGTTCGGATCTTAAAGCAACTCAGATTTTGAGTTTGGATCTGGTCCATCGGATCAGTCTTAACACAAATTTTAAAGGGACCTGTGAATTTTCAATTTGAACCGGATTGATCCGAATTCTGGTTGAACGGTTCGGATTCAAACTCACAGTTAAAAAAAATATACAGTAGAAGTGTAGGATGTTTTCAAAATTAGCAAGTTTAATTTTAAATTTATTGGATTGTCTTCATATAACGAATCTAAATTGTTGAAACCGATACAGATTTCGAGTATTGTGTTCACATGTAAAATTGATTAATTTTCGAATTAATTTAATATAAATTAAACCGATAAATAAATTTTTGATAATTAAGTTAATTTTAATGCATTTATTTTTTTTCACCATTTGATTTCACATGAAATAAATTTACAAATTTTGCATGTAAATATATCACTAATAAAATAAAAAGTTTTCAAAAAACAAAGGGAAGAGACTCAAAACTTGAGTTGAAGTTTCCGATTAAGATTTTCATTTCTATTTTTAGATCTAAGTAGTTAAGTAAATTGGTTATATAATGAATTCCAATTTTTAATATTTTTAGAATTCTTTTACTATTTTGTATGATTTATGAAAGATAGAACAAAATCGGCTTAAAAATAAAAGAAAATTGTCAAGAGTATATTTTCTTAGTACTTGGGTTGGGTTTTATACAATATCTATACAATATCTAAGATTCAGCTCTAATTTCACACATATATATTATATTTACAAAATCAAAGAATAGGAGTATCCAAAATGAGAGAAAAAAGTCATAAAAGCAGTGAGACCAAATTACTGTTAGTGTCTATTTGTAAACATTTATTCGATACACACTAGACATCTCTTAAAAAAAACATAGCAAACCACCTCACTATAGGGCGATCAGGTTTAGGAAGCAAACTGCCCTACTGTGGGGGTGGTCAGGGCATTTTTCAAAACATTTGAAAATCGAGGTTATATTTGTTTTTATTTTTATTTTTGTAGGGTATTAAAAAAAATCAGATTTCTTGGTGTATTACTGGAAAAAAAAAATTCGATAAGATTTATTTATCCTGGTTAAAAAATCACTTCTAGTTAGATAATAAAATAGATTGAGTACCTTAGGAATGTATTAAAATAGATTAAAATAGATTTCTGATACTCCATTTATTTCTCCATTTATTTCTCTAGACGTGATTTTAGGAGTATATTAAAATAGATTGAGTTCCTTAAAATTTGAATGTATAGAAGGATCACAATAATTTTTTTATTTACTTAAAAGTGACTTTTGAACCGGAATAAATAACTCAGATCCAAATTTTTTTTCAGTAACACATCAAGAAATAATTTAATTTTTTTTACAGTCGGAAAAAATCTTGTTTGAATTTTGTTTCTTCTAGTATATCTAAATTATAAAATACTTTAACTAATTTGTTTGATATTCCTTCTAACATATTCAAATTGTAAGATTTTCTTTTTATTTTTGAAAATAAATAAACAAACTTCTTAAAATCTCCATTGAAATGCTGAATTTTTAGGAATTTGTATGTGCCATTTCAAATGGATGACATTAAAAATGCGTCCACTTGCGGACGTACTAAATATCGAATTTTCAAAGTTTAGTGATTTTTTTAGCAGAGATATTTTTAACAATTTTGGCGTTAAGTTAGTCAAAGTCTAGTTTAAAAAAAAAGTTAGTCAAAGTCTAGGAAATTTATTTAAAGTATAAGAGGACCGTTTTAAAATATGTGGAAATTTAATTAAATAGTCTAATCTAATCTGATCCGAACTCATAAAATTGTGTGACAATTTACCAAATTTTTTGCTGGACAAAAAAGAAGGCGACCCATACATGATGCGTCTTTTTTTAAAAGATTTTTTTCTTTTCATTATCCATTTTTTAATTTATTGAAGCCGATTATTGATTTTATTATAAAGAAACATAGAGTTTCAATCCGTTATTGGTTGTTTTTATTTTATTTTGGCAAAAATTGTCATGCTTATTAGAGGCATTTCCAATGCGTACCATTGACCTCTAGGAAATTAAAAACAAATGACACTCCTAAAATGCTTTCATCAGACGAAGGTGAAATATTATTAAAAAAAATCGTATTCTTAAAATGTATATTTTTTTCTCTCTACACTGTTCGACTTGAATATTCTCGAAGTATAATTCTGGAAACAACTAGAATTGCATATATACATTCTTTAAAAACTTCAAAACTACTTATTTTTCTCTCCAAATTTAAAATATAATATCTACTTTCTTAATTTACAACATCATATTTATCTTTCTCAGTCCATTGAATGTTATGAGATAGTACAACTGTTTCAAAAATTAATAAGCAACTCTAAAAGCACTTTTATATAGTAAAAAGTAAATATTGTTATATATTATCTCCAGAACTTAAAATAAGTTCCCATGCATCTATTGTGTCCCATTGTATGAAAAACTGCTGTCACTTTTTGACTCAGAACTGTGAATTGATTGACGTATAGCATGAATTGTACGATTTAAGTTTCTTTCTGGTATAAGGTTTGACCTAAAACAAGCCTGATATTTACGGTTTTGCCACTGTCCCTTGAATTGTGTACATGTTTTCCGCGTACGTACACCTTTCTACCAATCTCTTAGGTTTAAATATGTAGCGCATGTGATGCTTTTTTAATGGCAAAATATATACATAGAAGAATACTGTTTGATCCAGATTTTTTATCGTCAAAGTATATATTTCAGCAAATTTCGGCCCAAATTTCATTGTAAATATAATATATATGTGCATTCTAGATGCTGTGAAGAATATTTAATCTAACTGAAAGAAATATATATGTCTAAAATATTCCAACTGATAGTCTGAAAATAAACTTTTTTTTTTTCAGAAAATCCGTGGCAGAAGCTGCCTGGCTGTTCGTTTAACTTCAATACGAACTTGTGCATGAATGCATTTTTTACAATGTCTACATAAGTACATTACAATCCGACAAAACTACGTACGTAGTCTTTTCAGGTCACATCTCTATTTCCGTCCCCAGTACTAAACTTAGAAAAATTTCAGCCATAACTCACACTGCCACGAAACACACGTTCGATCATTTCGCTTTTTCCAAGTCTTCTCCTTTCATAAACAATTAAATGTTTATTTCACAATAAGGAATTATGTACGCAATATAATAGGGGTGAAAACGGAGTCGGATTATCCGCTCCGAATCCGGATATTATCCGGATCCGAATTAAACGGAGCGGATTATTCGTGGATACGGATCCGGATAAATAATGAAGCAGATGAATGGATCCGGATACGGATTCGGATAATTTTCGAAGATGGTAAACGGTGCGGATATCCGCACTATCCGGATGGAATATTAAATAGATTTTCAGTCGGTGATTTCGCAACCCGCAATTTGCACTTATCTAAGCGGAAGAGCTTATATACTGCTTCGTTTCTTTTCTCCATCTCTTGTGGGATTAACAAATATAACCAATCCGGACAGGCAGCGACAAGCGCATTAAAGCTTGGCTAGCGCCTAGCTGGCAGCTACAGGCCTTTGAACTTTGTTCCATTACCTATTCCTCTTATTTATACTCTTCTCCATTTCCATATTGAAGAACACCTCCAGTTTTCTTCATCTATGTACTATTTTAGCTATGAAATACTATTTTTATCTATGCAAAAATGGAGGCAATTTGAAGGCGGCTTAAGTTTTCTTTTCACGACATATTTCAAGACTATTGTTTCCATCATGCATCATTGATTGAATTTTGGATACATCTATATTACATATTTCATATTTAATTTTTTATTTATTTTCATATTTAAATTTGATTAATTATTATTTATATCTTAAAGTTCATATAACTCAATTATCCGTCAATTATTCGTTTTGTATCCGTATTCGAATCCGTATCCGTAGATTATCCGCTCCGTATCCGTATCCGTTTAACGTGGATTTGGTTTTACATTTTGATATTTGTTTACTATCCGTATCCGTATTCGTATCCGCTCATTGAAATGTGGATGTGGATATGGCATCAGCATTATCCGCTCCGAATCCGCTCCGTTTTCACCCCTAATTATATTAATTAGCTGAAAGAAATAATATTCATTCTTCTTGGAAAATAATGTGAAAGCTAATTTCAAATTTTATTATGAGTATGAGAGTTCCAAGGCAGCTCCTAAAAGTTATCAGAATGTATATTTATTTGTAATATACGTGATATTTTCCAAATAAGTATTCGATTATTCCTTTAAGCTGAAAAAAATGTGCATTATTATTCCGCAGAGGCAAAATCAAATTAATGAGAATATATGACTAGACTATATATATTGGTAAATTATGTCTGCGATGGTTTAACAATTCCTACCTAAACTATAATAAAAGAATATGAAACAGCTTACCAAGAAGGTCTGTTGAAAGTAGACCCAGAACTTTGAATGTTTTACTAACAGCGCGTAATTTCCTTCACTCTTCTCTTAAAGGCACGACTTAATTTTTCTCTTTTTTTTGTCCGAGCGGTGATATTAACACAGCAACTTTAAACATGTCAATTGTATGGACGGTTTTACCCTTAATGAAATATCTCTTTAGCCACTAGCTTCCTTTTGATACGTACATATTTCCATAACTACGCATACGGTATTTAAAAAGAATACTAATTTATTGTATCTAATATTCTTTTACTTTGAACAATCATTGTTTTTTTATTAATTGGTTTAATTAATTCGCATACCTCAATATATACAAGCATGTAAATTTAAAAATTCAGGAAGAAATATTGAAACCCATTTAAAGCTCTGAATAAGAAATATATATTCAAAAGATATGATGATGATTATTCTAAATAAAGTGATAATTCAAGATATTTGGTTATTTTATAAACCTAGCTGCAGCTATTTAAGAAAAATAAAGATTGACGCGATGATTTATAAAGGTTTAAATTATTGTCTAGAAATTAGAAAATTTGTATAATTTTGTGTTAATATAAAAGATAATTGTGTTAATATCAGCTCCCATATGCATATTCTATTGCGATTTAATCATATATATTAACCAGAATTTATAAAAATGCTGAGCAATTCAGGTAACATATTGGCAATGGGACGATGGTTGAAACTCGATCGGTTATAAGAAAAAGAAAAAAAAAATGAAATTTGCAAGACACTGATCAACTTTCCAAATCGTTGGTGAACCAATCTCCTTTACGGAACACATTTACATATGAAATTTGTAAATTCAAAGTGATAAAAATATATTATAGAAGTTCAATTATGTAATACATTTATTTTCCGTCATATTTTAAATATTTGACTTTAGTTTAATTTAACGTTTAAACACATCACTCCAGAAAATTATGCTCACTAGATGGATATTGAGGGTATGCTCACCTATCCAAGGAGCTAAAGCTAATCTAGCTATCCTTTATAGCTAGCTATGTTTGTCCTTCATTTTCAATTAATTGTCTTTATTAGGAGGGCCATTATTAACATCTTTAATAATTCAAACTAATATATATATATATATATAGAGAGAGAGATGGGCTAACTTGCTTTGGAAAGTAAAGATAATGTTTTACTTTCCGCTCATATCTCTATTTTCAAAATTCAAATAGTCGATCCGAACCGCTCAACATGATCTCCATATTGAAATGTGCTTGGAGACCAAATTTTATATTTTATTGAATTTTTTTACTATTTATTAAGTCACTTTGAAAATCGCTGATCCAATGGTCCAGAATTTTTTACTGTTTATCCGGATTTTCAGATTTTCAAAGTGACTTAATAAATAGTAAAAAAATTCAAAAAAAATGTAAAATTTGGTCTCCGAGCACATTTCAATATGGAGAACATGTTGGAATGTTCGAATCGACTATTTGAACTTTGAAATAGAGATATAAGCGAAAAATAAAACACCATCTTTACTTTCCAAAGCAAGTTAGCCCATCTATATATATATATTCCAATGCAAGAAAGAAAATTTTAAGAAATTGAGAGTATATAACTTTTGTATAATTTTCAACACTCTATCATTTATTCAACTCTCAAAGCCACATTTTACAATCTAATAATAAATATCAAGAACGAATCATCTCCACCTACAGGATTGTAGTATCATCTCATTTTAAACAGCATTAATTGACAAACCTACAAGCAACACTCACATGTATAATTTGGTCAGGTACTCAAGGATAAAAAAAAAAGCTCTAAAAAAGTTTTATTTTAATATAATTCAACTTCTATATCAATGCATCATATTCTGACATCTCAATCATGTATTGGTGGACAATTGGAACCGGGGCGGCTGGCCGAGCAGTCGGAAGGCCCTGAAGGAGGAAGAGTTTTCATTTTAGATTCCGGTGATAAGTTGTTGCGAACATCAACGACCACATCAGAAGCTTCACCAAGCAGCCTTGCACCATCAGCATTTTGCATGCTACTTAATGCCAGAACTAGCATCAGTACAAATACCATTACTAGTTTTGAAAAGTACCTTGTCATTTCTAATTTTTGGAACTTTATATGAGGATAGGAAAAGGAATTACAAATAATTAGTTGGTTGCTAGCTAGTTAGGGTTTAATTGGTTGGTAGCTGCGATGGTTAACACAATGGGATGATGGCCGGGTTTATATAGACATGATGGTGCAGAGGTCAAGTAATTAATTGTTTTTTAATTGTTTGTGGATCTCTTGTTCTGTCTTCAGTACTTACAATAAAATAATATATGTTGGTTTTCTTTCTGGATGTTGATATTTTGATACTTCACTGCTACTATTATATGTATATAGTTGTTATTTTTAAAATTGAGTGTATTAGCGTTATGATTATGGTTTATTGTTTAATTAAGAATCTATCTTATTTAAATATATCTTAATTATGTTTCTGTTGTAAGGAGGTCAAGTCTAACTCAAATTTTAAACCAAAATAAAGGTTGACAAATTACAAAATTAAATCTAGAAAGAATATAGAATAACCAATTAACAAAAAGTTATTCTAAAGATAACTAAAATGTTAGTATATGATGTTTTCTCCTCCAGAAAAATGTATATATATCTGGGACCGACTAACTATTAGAGGCATGCTTATTAGAGGCATTTGCAATGCGTACCATTGACCTAGGAAATTAAAAACAAATGACACTCCTAAAATGCTTTCATCAGACGAAGGTGAAATATTATTAAATAAATATCGTATTCTTAAAATGCATATTTTTTTTTCTTTACACTGTTCGACTTGAATATTCTCGAAGTATAATTCTGGAAACAACTACAATTCCACATATACATTCTTTAAAAACTACAAAATTAACTACTTATTTTTCTCTCCAAATTTATAATATAATATCTACTTTCTTAATTTACAACATCATATTTATCTTTCTCAGTCCATTGAATGTTATGAGATAGTATAACTGTTTCAAAAATTAATAAGCAACTCTAAAAGCACTTTTATATAGTAAAAAGTAAATATTGTTATATATTATCTCCAGAACTTAAAATAAGTTCCCATGCATCTATTGTGTCCCATTGTATGAAAAACTACTGTCACTTTTTGACTCGGAACTGTGAATTGATTGACGTATAGCATGAATTGTATGATTTAAGTTTCTTTCTGGTATTAGGTTTGACCTAAATAAACAAGCCTGATATTTACGGTTTTGCCACTGTCCATTGAATTATGTACATGTTTTCCGCGTACGTTCGCCTTTCTACCTACCTCTTAGGTTTAAATATGTAGCGCATGTGATGCTTTTTAATGGCAAAATATATACATAGAAGAATACTGTTTGATCCAGATTTTTTTATCGTCAAAGTATATATTTCAGCAAATTTCGGCCCAAATTTCCACAATTCATTGTAAATTTAGATATATATATGTGCATTCTAGCTGCTGTGAAGAATATTTAATCTAACTGAAAGAAATAACTACATTACAATCCGACAAGACTTCGTACGTAAGTCTTTCCAGGCCACCTCTCTATTTTCCGTTCCCAGTACAAAAATAATACGACCATGTTCAACTTAGCAAAATTTCAGCCCTAACTCACACTGACACACAATTCTATCTACCAATATATCCAAGGCAGTACCGAACTGCCACGAAACACACGTTCATTTCGCTTTTTCCAAGTCTTTCATAAACTTTTAAGTGTTTATTTCACACTAAAGAATTATGTATGCATTATATTAATTAGCTGAAAGAAATAATATTCATTCATCTTGGAAAATAATGTGAAAGCTAATTTCAAATTTGATTATGATGAGTATGAGAGTTCCAAGGCAGCTCCTAATTAAAGTTATCAAAATGTATATTTATTTGTAATTAATATACGTGATATTGTCAACAATTTGTCAAATTAACAAAAAAAATTGATATAAAGAAATACAAGTTTTTGTTCAAATAAGTATATTCGATTATTCCTTTAAGCTGAAATTAAAAATGTGCATTATTATTCCGCAGAGGCAAAATCAAATGAGAATATATATATATGAGTAGACTATATATTGGTAAATTATGTCTGAGATGGTTTAACAATTCCTACCTCAACTATAATAAAAGAATATGAAACAGCTTACCAAGAAGGTCCTGATGAAAGTAGAGTAGACCCAGAACTTTGAATGTTTTACTAACAGCGCGTAATTTCCTTCACTCTTCTCTTAATGGCACGACTTAATTTTTCTCTTTTTTGTCCGAGCGGTGATATTAACACAAATAAAAAAAAAATTATTAACACAGCAACTTCAAACATGTCAATTGTATGGACGGTTTTACCCTTAATGAAATATCTCTTTAACCACTAGCTTCCTTTTGATACGTACATATTTCCATACATACGCATACGGTATTTAAAAAGAACACTAATTTATTGTATCTATTATGCTTTTACTCTGAACAATCATTGTTTTTTAATTAATTGGTTTAATTAATTCGCATACCTCAATATATACAAGCATGCATGTAAATTTAAAAATTCAGGAAGAAATATTGAAACCCATTTAAAGCTCTGAATAAGAAATATATATTCAAAGATATATATATGATGATTATAAATAAAGTGATGAGATATTTGATTATTTTATAAACCTAATTGCAGCTATTTAAGAAAATAAAGATTGACGCGATGATTAATAAAGGTTTAAATTATTGTCTAGAAATTAGAAAATTTGTATAATTTTGTGTTAATATATATAAAAGATAATTGTGTTAATATCAGCTCCCATATGCATATTCTATTGCGATTTAATCATATATATTAACCAGAATTTATAAAAATACTGAGCTATTCAGGTTAAACACAACATATTGGCATTGGGATGATGGTTGAAACTCGATCGGTTATAAGAAAAAGAAAAAAAAAATGAAATTTGCAAGACATGCACTCATCAACATTCCAAATCGTTGGTGAACCAATCTCCTTACGGAACACATTTACATATGAAATTTGTAAATTCAAAGTGATAAAAAAAAATATCATAGAAGTTCAATTATGTAATACATTTATTTTCCGTCATATTTTAAATATTTGACTTTAGTTTAATTTAACGTTTAAACACATCGATCACTCCAGGAAATTATGCTCACTCGATGGATATTGAGGTTATGCTCACCAATCCAAGGAGCTAAAGTTAATCTAGCTATCCTTTATAGCTAGCTATGTTTGTCCTTCATTTTCAATTAATTGTATTTATTAGGAGGGCCATTGACATCTTTAGTAATTGAAAATAAGATATATAGAGTCCAATGTAAGATATATATAGTCCAATATAGCTTTTGAATATATCTTTAGTAATTCAAAATAAGATATATATAGTCCACTGTAAGAAAGAAAATTTTAAGAAATTGAGAGTATATAGCTTTTGTATAATTTTCAACACACTATCATATATTCAACTCAAAGCCACATTTTACAATCTAATAAATATCAAGAACGAATCATCTACACCTACAGGATTGTAGTATCATCTCATTTTAAACAGCATTAATTGACAAACCTACAAGCAACACTCACATATATAATTCGGTCAGGTACTCTAAGGATAAAAAAAAAAGCTCTAAAAAAGTTTTATTTTAATATAATTCAACTTCTATATCAATGCATCATATTCTGACATCTCAATCATGTATAGGTGGACAATTGGAACCAGGGCGGCTGGCCGAGCAGTCGGAAGGCCCTGAAGGAGGAAGAGTTCTTTTAGATTCCGGTGATAAGTTGTTGCGAACATCAACGACCACATCAGAAGCTTCACCAAGCAGCCTTGCACCATCAGCATTTTGCATGCTACTTAATGCCAGAACTAGCATTAGTACAAATACCATTACTTGTTTTGAACAGTACCTTGTCATTTCTAATTTTTGGAACTTTATATGAGGATAGGAAAAGGAATTACAAATAATTAGTTGGTAGCTAGCTAGTTAGGGTTTAATTGGTTGGTAGCTGCGATGGTTAACACAATGGGATGATGGCCGTGTTTATATAGACATGATGGTGCAGAGGTCAAGTAATTAATTATATTGTTTTTTGTTAGTGGATCTCTTGTTCTGTCTTCACTACTTACAATAAAATAATATATGTTGGTTTTCTTTCTGGATGTTGATATTTTGATGCTTCACTGCTACTATTATATATAGTTGTTATTTCTCCAAGTCTTCTCCTTTTATAAACTATTAAGTGTTTAATTATTTCACACTAAAGAATTATGTAAGCATTATATTAATTAGCTGAAAGAAATAATGTTCATTCTAATTCTTGGAAAATAATGTGAAAGCTAATTTCAAATTTTATTATCAGTATGAGAGTTCCAAGGCAGCTCCTAAAAGTTATCAGAATGTATATTTATTTGTAATATACGTGATATTTTCCAAATAAGTATTCGATTATTCCTTTAAGCTGAAAAAAATGTGCATTATTATTCCGCAGAAGCAAAATCAAATTAATGAGAATATATGACTAGACTATATATATTGGTAAATTATGTCTGCGATGGTTTAACAATTCCTACCTCAACTATAATAAAAGAATATGAAACAGCTTACCAAGAAGGTCTGTTGAAAGTAGACCCAGAACTTTGAATGTTTTACTAACAACGCGTAATTTTCTTCACTCTTCTCTTAAAGGCACGACTTAATTTTTCTCTTTTTTTGTCCGAGCGGTGATATTAACACAAATGAAAAAAAATTATCAATACAACAACTTTGAAAGTAGACCTAGAACTTTGAATGTTTTACTAACAGCGCGTAATTTCCTTTACTCTTCTCTTAAAGGCACGACTTAATTTTTCTCTTTTTTTGTCCGGGCGGTGATATTAACACAAATAAAAAATATATATTAATACAGCAACTTTCAAAGTAGACCCAGAACTTTGAATATTTTACTGACAGCGCATAATTTCCTTCACTCTTCTCTTAAAGGCACGACTTAATTTTTCTCTTTTTTTGTCCGGGTGGTGATATTAACAAAAATAAAAAAATATTAACACAACAACTTTGAAAGTAGAATCAGAACTTTGAACGTTTTACTAACAGCGCGTAATTTCCTTCACTCTTCTCTTAAAGGCGCGACTTATTTTTTCTCTTTTTTTGTCTGGGCGGTGATATTAACACAAATAAAAAAAAAATATTAACACAGCAACTTTAAACATGTCAATTGTATGGACGGTTTTACCCTTAATGAAATATCTCTTTAGCCACTAGCTTCCTTTTGATACATACATATTTCCATACGCATGCATACGACTAGGGGTGTAAATGAGCTGGCTCGAGCCGAGCTGGGCAAAAGCTCAACTCGTTAATTCTGGACCAAGCTGTTAGCGAGTCAGCTCGTTAACAGCTCACGAGCTAAAATCTCAGCTCAAACTCGTGACGAGTCAGCTCTCGAGCTGGCTCGTTGGGTTTGGTTGGACCTTGTTTTAAGAAGAAAATAAATTTTACAAACATTTTTGGACTGAGCTGGATTGAGCTGAACCGAGCTGGATCGAGCTTGATAGTATAAAATACACATAAATTCATACAAATTCACAAATTAATGCCTAACCGAGCTAGCTCGCGAGCTGGCGAGCTGAGCTGGGCAAAAGCTCAGCTCGTTAATTTTGGCCCGAGCTGTTAGCGAGCCAGCTCATTAACAGCTCGGTCCACTATCGAACGAGCTGTTACTGATCGAGCCAGATGTGAGTCGCGAGCGAGCGACGAGCTACGAGCTTTTTGGACAGCCCTACATACGGCATTTAAAAAGAACACTAATTTATTGTATCTAATATGCTTTTACTCTGAACAATCATTGTTTTTTTATTAATTGGTTTAATTAATTCGCATACCTCAATATATACAAGCATGCATGTAAATTTAAAAATTCAGGAAGAAATACTGAAACCCATTTAAAGCTCTGAATAAGAAATATATATTCAAAAGATATGATGATGATTATTCTCTAAATAAAGTGATAATTCAAGATAACTATTTGGTTATTTTTATAAACCTAGCTAGCTGCAGCTATTTAAGAAAATAAAGATTGACGCGATGATTTATAAAAGTTTAAATTATTGTCTAGAAATTAGAAATTTTGTATAATTTTGTGTTAATATATATAAAAGATAATTGTGTTAATATCAGCTCGCATATGCATATTCTATTGCGATTTAATCATATATATTAACCAGAATTTATAAAAATACTGAGGCATTCAGGTTAAACACAACATATTGGCAATGGGACGATCGATGGTTGAAACTCGGTTATAAGAAAAAGAATAAAAAAATGAAATTTGCAAGACACTGATCAACTTTCCAAATCGTTGGTGAACCAATATCCTTTACGGAACACATTTACATATGAAATTTGTAAATTCAAAGTGATAAAAAAATATTATAGAAGTTCAATTATGTAATACATGAAATTTGTAAATTCAAAGTGAACCAATCTCCTTTACGGAACACATTTACATATGAAATTTGCACATTTATTTTCCGTCATATTTTAAATATTTGACTTTAGTTTAATTTAACGTTTAAACACATCACTCCAGAAAATTATGCTCACTCGATTGATATTGAGGTTATGCTCATTAATCCAAGGTAAAGCTAATCTAGCTATCCTTTATAGCTAGCTATGTTTGTCCTTCATTTTCAACTAATTGTCTTTATTAGGAGGGCCATTGACATCTTTAGTAATTCAAAATAAGATATACATATATATATATATAGTCCAAATGTAAGAAAGAAAATTTTAAGAAATTGAGAGTATATAGCTTTTGTATAATTAATTTTCAACACACTATATATTCAACTGAAAGCCACATTTTACAATCTAATAATTAAATATCAAGAACGAATCATCTACACCAACAGGATTGTAGTATCATCACATTTTAAACAGCATAATTGACAAACCTACAAGCAACACTCACGGATAAAAAAAAAGCTCTAAAAAGTTTAATTTTAATATAATTCAACTTCTATATCCATGTATAATATTCTGACGTGTCAATTATGTATAGGTGGACAATTGGAACCCGAGCGGCTGGCCGAGCAGTCGGAAGGCCCTGAAGGAGGAAGAGTTCTTTTAGATTCCGGTGATAAGTTGTTGCGAACATCAACGACCACATCAGAAGCTTCACCAAGCAGCCTTGCACCATCAGCATTTTGCATGCTACTTAATACCAGAACTAGCATCAGTACAAATACCATTACTAGTTTTGAACAGTACCTTGTCATTTCTAATTTTTGGAACTTTATATGAGGATAGGAAAAGGAATTACAAATAATTAGTTGGTTGCTAGCTAGTTAGGGTTTAATTGGTTGGTAGCTGCGATGGTTAACACAATGGGATGATGGCCAGGTTTATATAGACATGATGGTGCAGAGGTCAAGTAATTAATTGTTTTTTAATTGTTAGTGGATCTCTTGTTCTGTCTTCAGTACTAACAATAAAATAATATATGTTGGTTTTCTTTCTGGATGTTGATATTTTGATACTTCACTGCTACTATTATATATAGTTGTTATTTTTAAAATTGAGTGTATTAGCGTTATGATTATGGTTTATTGTTTAATTAAGAATCTATCTTATTTAAATATATCTTAATTATGATTCTGTTGTAAGGAGGTCAAGTCTAACTCAAATTTTAAACCAAAATAAAGGTTGACAAATTACAAAATTGAATCTAGAAAGAATATAGAATAACAAATTAACAAAAAGTTATTCTAAAGATAACTAAAATGTTAGTATATGATGTTTTCTACTCCAGAAAAATGTATATATATTAGGGAATGACTAACTATCCCCTACTTCATTTCTCTAGGAGTGTCAATGAAAATTGTTTACCCGTTTACTCTACCCATATCATATTTGATAAGACGGGTATGGGTAAGGTTTTTTTTGTTAGCTAAACGGGCAAAGGCTATTTCGTACTTATTGGGTAATGGGTAATTATATAAAATAAATTACATATAGATATATAAATATTATATTTAATTTATTCAATTTTGCGTTTCTCATATAACTGTATAAACGTTAATTCATGAGAAAATGTATGCACTTTATTGTAAGAAGAATATTATATTAAACATATTACTTTTTTATTTGAATGTTTTATTATTTAGTTAACGATTTGAATTTTGAATTTGTTAGAAGAAATATTTGTATTTTTTTTATAAAAAAATTATTAGTTAGAATTGATTGCATATTTATATTTGATGTTTGTATTAGTCATTGTGATTGCATATGTATGACATGATAAATTTTGATGGTATATTTGTAAAAATAATAAAACTATTATATTAGTATTATTAACTATTCATCCGCTACCGTTTCGTTACCCACTAATCTTAACAGATAAGGGTAGGGTATGGTAAGACAAATTCTTAATGGGAAAGAGTAAGGGTAAGGTCAACTCTTATTGGGCATGGGTATGAAATGCTTTCACCATACCCATATCGTACCCATTGACACCCCTACATTTTCCCCATTCACCCCCAATCATTAATTAAGTGGGGAGCTACTAATTAAGTGGGGGATCATTAATTAAGTGGAAGACCACTAATATTTGATAGGTTTTACAACTGACGCACACAAATATGAATACCTATGCGCGCAAGTGGTTATATATAACATATCAAGTATTCATACCTAAGGTACCAAATATTTCAGAAAAAAAAAAAAAAAAACTGGACATGACACACCCATCTTTTACACTTTTTTAGAGGTGGGTTTTTTTCCGTTCAATCTCACCAATATTTCTGACAATCTGTGAGGAAATTTATGAATCTAAAACCACGAATGAAATCCATGATGACATACTTTCGAGTTGTCCGTCGCGGAAGTATTCATATCTTGTTGAGCAAGTATTCATGCCTCGTCATGCAAGTGTTCATACCTAAGATACCAAGAATTTTGGAAAGTATTAATATCAAGTATTAATACCAAGTATTAAAATTATTTGTGGCATTAGATGATTTTTGAAAGTATTACTATCAAGTATTCATACATCGTCATGCAAGTATGAAAAGTTCATATATAAAGAATATATATCTAATAGATTCTATTAATTTTTTTCCTTGACATTAGATGATATTTGAAAGTATTAATATCAAGTATTGCAAGTATTCATACATCATCATACAAGTGTGAATAGTTTATGTGTTAAATATTTGTACCTAACATATTATATCAAATATTACTAATATTTGTACCTAATATTTTCATATCTTGATTTATGAATACTTGCACGACGAGATATGAATACTTGCTCAATGAGGTCTCAATACTTGCTCGACGAGATATGAATATTTGCACAATGATATATGAATACTTGCGCGGCGAATAAATCAAAAATAATTCATCATGGATCTCATTTGAAGAGAAAATTGCTAGAAGACATTTGTGATTTTAGATTCGCACAATTATTCACATATCATCAAAATATAGAAGACATTGAATGAAGAATAAAAACTCACATTTAAAAACGTATAAAAGATGGGTGTGTGATGAGAAAGATAAAATAAAATTTATGTTCATTTTTTTAAGAAATATTTGATATTTCAGATATGAATACTTGATATATTAGATATTAATACTTGGGTGGATAAGTATAAATATTTGTGCGTGTCAGTATTAAAAGTTTTCAAATATAAGCGGTCCTCCCAATTAATTAGTGGTCCCCGTGTAATTAATAATTGATATATGTTTTCTATTGTCTTTTTGTGCTGGAAGTTATGGATCCCTAGATAATTAATGATTGGGGGGTGAATTGGAAAAATAGAGTGGGGGAAAAAAATATTTATTATATATATTAATGTATATCATGTTAATTTTCGTATTAACTAATTTTGTAGTGTAGACAAATTAAGCTGACTAGCTAATAAAGTTTTAGTTTACCATTTCAATGATTTTTTAGCTCAGGTCGTTAATATATAAAGATAATTAAAATGCATGGATTCTTATCACAACTGAAATTTCAATTTTGTATTATAAAATTATGCAAGTAGTGATGACAAGTTCAAAGCAATTAAGTACCATTAATTAATCTTCGTCTCCGGTTCCACCAACAACGGCCTGGATTACAATCGTGTAATGCGATTTTATATGATAAGCATTGTGGGTGACGGTTATATTGTACCATTTTATCATATGAGTTGACTGCATGGTCTCATTAGTGAAAGTATAGTCAGTATTTATTCGGACCGAAAGTACAATTTATTTAGTAATACTTTGAAGCTTGATGCTTATTGTCAACATGTTCTCAACAAAAGTAATCATCTACTTGCTCAACAAGGTAGACTGCACTATAATATATATATATATATATATATATATATGTGAGTTGGGATCTTTTAAAGAAACTCAGATTTTGAGTTTGCATCTGGGCCGCGCGCCTGATTGGTTTTACCACAAATAATAAAGGGTCTCGTGAATTTTCAACTTTGACAGAATTAGTCCGAATTCTAGTGAATCTGTCCAGATTCAAACTAAAAAATTGAGTTAATTTAGGAAATTTGAATACGAATTTGATTTGATGTTCAGTCTAAATTGTTTGATTTGTGTTACTCGTGAAGTAGTTTAGTTTTAACGGTTTTGATTTGTCGGTTGACATCAATTCGATAAGTTTTGAAGTTAAGCTCATCAAGAACTTCATGAGCTTAGGAACATCCTAATTCTACTCGATATATATTATAGGAAGTAAGCGTAGTTTGTTACTCGTAATTAAGAATCAGTATTAGATTTATTGGCAAAATACAATATTTTTTGTATAGGAGATTGCAAATTTGAAATCAAATTGATATGTTATCGTGAATATTAGAATAGTTGAGTGACTTAACCGTCAATCATCTTCTCAATAATAATAATAGAGTAAGGCTACGGTACATTGCAAATTAAAAGGCTTGTTTTAATTCGCATTTGAGACCGTTAGATCTGCTTCAAGATTCATGCAGATCAACAGATGGGTTAATTTGAAAATTTCGGAGATATGAAAGACTGGACGTCTCCAGTTATTGAATAGCGCCCTCTTCACGCTTCTTTCTCTCTTCGGAGGACGTCTAGACCTAGCCCCGATCCCCCTTCTCAACCACGCGGCTCTCGCCGCTCAGGCACCTAGTTCCCTCTCTCCGTCTCACGCTAACAGCTCCCTTCCCTCTCTCTGTTAAAAGGCGCAGCATTCTACACGGATTGGCCACCGAAACCCTAGAATTATCCGTCGATCCTCTCCTGTCGGCGCCACCATCACAACTTCGCGATTTTACGGGTCCTAGGTAATCTGTCTCCACTTTGCTTGCTTGTGTATAGAGATGCACCAGAAGCTTTGTTTAAGTCCTGAAACTCTCTATCTCGCAGTTTCCATATTTGATCGGTTTCTCTCTCAAGAGTGTGTCGTAAGGGTGGAACCTCAAAGTACGAGGAGGTTTATAAACCACTGGTACGTGACAACCCATTTTAATTTCTCTTATTAATTTGGAAACTTTTTTTCTTTTGCTTTCTCTATAGTGTTTCAAATAATGTCTAATGTTTTGGGTTTATTTGCAAATTAATACTGAAAATAGAATGCATGACCTTTTCATCTGACCGGACTGCAGGTTCTGTACCAACTTATCTGAACTGCTCTGTACCAGCATATCCGAACTGCAGAATACCTGGACCTGATGAAGTTCCAAATAACATCTGAACAAAAGGAGCACTGCAGGTTCATATATTAACTGATCTGATCCCTTTTATCACACCAACTTAAGAGGTCTTCATCGACATCTCAACTTAAGAGCACAAGTGATGTTCTTAAATTGGAAAAGAGGATTTTTATCAGTATTAATAAGTGCTGTGCTCTTATAGCGTCCTCAATTTTTATCAGTATTAATAAGTTTTTTTTTTTGAAGAAATTGCGAAGGATGGGAGATTAATATTTCTATGGTATTCTTTCATAGAGAGTTTATTAAATTTTTGCTTTTCTGTCTTTGTAATTTTGTAGATGGAATGGATGATATTCTTCTTATCTGAGCTAGCATTAACGCAACACTTCCTAATTGAGATGTGCCCTTCGTTGCTTGCTGCTTCTTGTGTATACGCAGCAAGGTGTACCAAAGCAAACCTAATAGAGCATATCAAAAGCATGAATTACATGTGTATAAATTGTGCAGTGTTTGGATACTTGAATGTATAAAGGATAGTGCACAGGGGTTAAAAAGATAACATATGTTGTAATCAGAGGGATAATATTTTTAGGTTGTAAAAATTACTTCTTGATCAATAAAATGAAATACTTGACTTCTTTTCAAATATATGCACTGTGAAATCTTTTTGTACTTTCAGCTAATATTTTTTGTTTCAATTCTTCCTTGACTGGTAAATATCAAAATGAGGGAGGGACCTCAAATACAGTTCAGAAAAATATTGTTGACTTACTGGTAAAAGAAGGTGGCCATTGATGTAAATATTTTGTAGGAGCATCAATCATATACACATACACCACCATGCAAAACATTTCTAACAGATTTGGCACACAGGCGATTCTACTCCATTTCATATAAGAAAATCCACATTTAAAATTTTTCTATGACCAACAATGAAGGGTTTTAACAGGTAATATAATACAGTACCAATAAATGACCCCTTCAATAGAAAAAGCAGAAAAAAAAAAGCTTATAGAGTAAGACCTGATCAAGTACAATTGTACAAGTATGCATTCTCTAGCAATTGAATATATATGCACAAAAGACCATAATGTGCCTTAATTTAGCATTAACAATCACATAAGAAGCAATGATAATGCATGTAATATAAAAATTGAACTTCAACCTATTAAAATTATGCAATAACAACATTACATTTTGAAGTATCATGAAATATCCAGCAAAGAAGTACTGCCACCAACATATATCAAAAGATAGTATTTTCAGTTGTATACAAAAAAAAGAGAGCTCTAGGCTACAACCAATCAAAATACACAAAAGACCTATCAAGTTTCTATGCTATTCTACACTAAAGTTAGATCTAACAATTCAGCATCTGAATCCAAAAAAAAAAAATTTAGCATCCATTTGTGTCATGTACTTATCCATGGAAGTCGTTCAGAAAAGTGTTGTTGAAAGTTAGATATGTGCCCTCCTTGAAACATGAATTCTGCAAAGAAGTACAAAACTAGACTTAATTAATTAATGGAAATCTCTTCTGCTCAACCTGCCATTAATTAATTAATGGAACTAGTTCACATGATGACATTCTGTTTTGATTCAATTTTCATTAATTAATGGAACTAGTTCGCTTTATCAAAGCTACACTTGAAAATTATGAACAAATTAACTTCCTCTTTTTACCAAAATGTCATGGTTCAAAAACCGTAAAAAGGTATATTGTATTTAATACACTGTGTGATGTTAACACCCGTTTCAGTATCATGGAAGCACATAAAAAAGGAGCTTGTATGGTACTTACCAAGAAACTAAGAGAAAGGAGCTGGTAAAAAGGTACCACTGTTAATCTATGCATTATACCACTGTTTCTGTGCTGCTATGAATTGCATTTGAACTAAAACAGCAATTTCAATTGGCACAGTACCGGTACTGGATTGTACACAAAATTCTACCCGAGCACAAAAAAACACAAAAATACACAAGCAAGCAAAGTATTAATTTGCAGTCCGGTCAGATGAAAAGGTCATGCATTCTATTTTCAGTATTAATTTGCAAATAAAACCAAAACATTAGACATTATTTGAAACACTACAGAGAAAGCAAAAGAAAAAAAGTTTCCAAATTAATAAGAGAAATTAAAATGGGTTGTCACGTACCAGTGGTTTATAAACCTCCTCGTACTTTGAGGTTCCACCCTTACGACACACTCTTGAGAGAGAAACCGATCAAATATGGAAACTGCGAGATAGAGAGTTTCAGGACTTAAACAAAGCTTCTGGTGCACCTCTATACACAAGCAAGCAAAGTGGAGACAGATTACCTAGGACCCGTAAAATCGCGAAGTTGTGATGGTGGCGCCGACAGAAGAGGATCGACGGATAATTCTAGGGTTTCGGTGGCCAATCCGTGTAGAATGCTGCGCCTTTTAACAGAGAGAGGGAAGGGAGCTGTTAGCATGAGACGGAGAGAGGGAAGGAGGTGCCTGAGCGGCGAGAGCCGCGTGGTTGAGAGGGGGGATCGGGGCTAGGTCTAGACGTCCTCCGAAGAGAGAAAGAAGCGTGAAGAGGGCACTATTCAATAACTGGAGACGTCCAGTCTTTCATATCTCCGAAATTTTCAAATTAACCCATCTGTTGATCTGCATGAATCTTGAAGCAGATCTAACAGTCTCAAATGCGAATTAAAACAAGCCTTTTAATTTGCAATGTACCGTAGCCTTACTCAATAATAATAATAGTAATAATAGTAATACTAATAGTAATACTAATAATCATCATCATCATCATCAGGATGAGTAGGTCAGTTTCAATTTGACTTATTCGACTAATTATAAATAAATCGAGTTAAAGCTAAACTCAGCTCCCTTAAACTTGATTTGTCCGTAACCTATCCTACTAGAGAAAATTTTAATATGAATACATGAGGTGGTATTTGATTATTTGCACGTACCTGCCAAGCCGAATTTTTTTTTTAATATCCAGCATTAAATAAAAAATAATACAAGTATTCAAGTATTCTGAAAAAACTCAAGTAACATAAATTTTTCACTTTGGTTTTGCGGTTTCTGTCATTTCTTACTTTTATATTTATGGTTTTTTATTTAATTAGATTTTTTTTTATGATTTTTATTTTTCTATTAAAATATTATAAATATTTTATATATTTCTTCAAAAGTAGATGAAATACTATATAATTTGATTTATTAGAAATACTGCAACAAATAATCCGGATCAACATTTTTAGGTCGGATTTTTGCAGCTGTAAGTTCTTTGGTTGTTATTGGAAAAAAAAATAAAAATATTTTATATCTGAGTTATCAATTCCGGTTCAAAAATCACTCTTACGGTCTTACCCGAATTCACAAAATTTGAATACCAATATGAATATGGAAGGATAATATCCGATCCATTTATATCCTTAAAATAGACGATAAATATGTATAGGTGGACATGGTTTACGAATGTGCATCTGTTTGTGTCTTTGAAATATGAACTATGGGGATTTTGTCATCAACTGATCAAGCATCCATGCGTTGCAACAGAGATGGAAATATTGTTTTGTTCTCATTAGATATATGATAATAAAATCAAATCTTTTGTACAATAACATTGATCGATCAAGTATATATGACATGTTTTTAATAAGAATATCAATTGTCTCCTCTTGCCCAAAATTACTAATGACATGAATAAAAATTATCACGTAAATAAGCACAAATTTTATGTAGCATTCAGTAAATGTATATCTTACGAACAAATTACTTAAATGCAGGAAGAATGACTTATGAATCAAAGCATTTGAGTCTTGACCAAAATAATTTAATTAATTTAATATTATTTACATAATCTGCTCGTAATTAGAGAATTCATCAAATTTTTCTTTTTAAGTAAAAATTGATTGAAAGTTCAAAAATAAGTATAAATACATGTTTCAATATACTATAATTTTAAATCCAAATTTTAATGAGTTTAACATTGAAATGAGACAGAAAAATATGTGAGAAAGAAATCAATTTCTTTAGAAAAAACAGTACATTCCTTTGACTGACTGAATGCAATTTAAAAATAATAATAATAGACGGGAAATTTTCACATATATATTTAGAAGGATATGTATTTAAAAGGTCAGAAGAAAATTTATCTTATCTCTAACATAGTCAGATGATATTTAAAAGGTGAGATGAAAATCTATATTATTTTCGGAATTTTATGAAACCCTCTAATAAAATCCATATCATTAGAGGAGACCGACTCATATCATTAGTTAGTGGCACCGACAAGATAAATGAAAGTCTACAGTTAAAATCATATTTGTAATTTGTGACTAGAAACCATTCCCCCCCTACATCTAGTATTTTTTTTTCATTTTGGTTGTTGAGTTTTTAAAATTATCATGATCATCATTATGGTCATAATTTTCTAACATAGTTTTTATAAATGTAAATATCATTATGACCTAACATTTCTAGTCACAGGGGAAGCTAGCAGCATTTTCATTTTATTTTGTAGGAGAGTTTATCTCTTTCAAGAATTATTCAGATTAACAAAATACAGCTCTAGGAAAATATCATATCTTACAAAAAAAATGTAAAAAGATGTTAAAAAAAAAAAACATGATCGCTAAAATAGAGAATTACAATTAAACTTCTCCAAAATAACAACACAATCGCCATATAAAAACTAATCAAGCCGCTGAGTCCAATCGAACGGCTCCAAGCCTCCAAGTCTTTTGCAAAACTCGCTACAGCATGTTTTTGTTTGTCAACAGTTTCATACTCTTGAGGCCAAAACCACTACTGAAGTTAGCATCGTCATCGATGACATGGGGACAAACCCGTGATCAAGGCCAAACTCAACATGGAAGTACGCGAAGTTGGCTGGGATGACCTGGCACAGGTTGCTGGTTGTTGATACGGTTGTTGGTATCAGTTTCTTTGCATCGTGCTGGGCCCACTCATCATCTGCTTCATCAATTGCCTGTAATAAAAGATATGCCGGTATTATAATTTTGTAAATGCTGCCCCATGACCACTTTGAATAGCTTGAAAAAAAAATTTACATACTTTGTAAATGTTGCCCCATGACCACTTTGAATAGCTTGAAAAAAAAAATTACATACTATAGTCCTAATAATTTTCACATGATGCATCTGTCTACAACCTTCATATTTGTACAAAACATAAAACAAGGCAATGTTGGGGCAATATTAGAGCAGGGATCTTATGGGATCTCAGTTTCTAAATGAATGCTGACATGGGGTGATAAATTAAGAATGTCTTCTATTCCTTATAATTTTTGTCCATTAAAAGCTTCAAACACATGAACTTGTGGTATCCTCGTGCATGGACTTAAAGAATAGATGTCAAGATACCCCTGATACCACCTGCACAATTTAAAGAAAAAGAAAATCTATAATATTCTAGTGAGTGAGGCTATGGTAATATTCATAGTGCATCCGTACTATAGATCAATATCTCCGTTTTCAAAGTCCAAACAATCGATCAGAACCATTCAACATGATCTCCATATAAAAATCACTTGATCTAAAAAATCTAGAACATTCAAAAGTAGTGATTTTCTACCTATCTAAAAAATAGTAAGAAAATCTAAAGAATGTAAAATTTAGGTCGCAAATACATTTTCATATGGAGGTCACCTTGAACAGTTCAGATGGACTATTTGGACTTTGGAAATGAAAATATTGATCCGTAGTATAGACCATGTATTATGCATGGTACCATAGCCTCACTCATATAACATATTCTAGTCCTTTTTATTAAAATTTGTAGGAAAGAATGACCTTCTGTTTTCCATTTACCACATATTTCAGAGAAAAGTAACATAATTCTGCTCCTTAAGGTGTAAATATAACATTTTCAACCGTGTAGGCACAGGAAAACAAATCAAAAGGAGAAGAAAATTGACCTTTTTAAAGAATATAGGAGCGGTATTCAAGAGATGAGAAGGTATTGGGATGCACTCAATCAGACATTGCCTGTGCTGCTTTGACAGACCAATGACAGTCTCTAGAAACACCACATCGTTTTCTTGTTTTGCAAACAACCTCATGAGACACTTCTTGAAAATTAAGAGGGTATTTTTGTCCTTCCTCCAAAAAATTAAGAACCATTTAAAGTGAAGAAAGCCAATAAACAATGTAAAAAACTTGAGCAACCAAGAACAGGTACCATACCACTGACTGGTTTAATCTGAGTAGAAATATTATTTGAAAAAATTTTAGGGAATTTGGTACATAGTTACATATATACCAGAGAAATGTCGCATTGCTTGGCCACATAAGGATAGCTCTTCTCTGTGGTTAATGCCCCGCTATTTTTCTTGATATATCCAAATGCATAATCCATGAGACCTCCATTGCATCCGTAGTTTTCGCTCATATCGCAATTGACCAATTGTTGCTCTGAGAGAGATCAGTTGGTTTTTATTTGATTTAGCCCCTCCTGGTTACAGTGTATATCTTCACACTGTCGAGAGCAACCTGCCAAAACAAACATACAATTAAACTATGAAAACATGTTTTAGGCTAAACAAATGCACTGAACGAAAATAGATGACAATAAGAAAAATGTTTTTGTTACAAAAATTAACTAAATGTCATAGGACTAAAAATATAATATCTTGACCTGAAGATGTTCAGTGGAGCAAGGTTCACCAGAGAAATCAAATGGATTTCCTGAAATATTTCAAAGAGCCCCAAATTTACTCTCTCAAGCTCGCTCTGAATGTCATCAAGGTTTTCTACAGATCAATTAACAAAAACAAGTATCAGAATTAGCAAATGTTGAAAATTTAGATAAGAAAACAAATAAGCAATATTAGCACCTTTCACATAGACAAGGAGTTGCATCAGGTTCGCAGATTGTACCTCTAGGGTCTCCCAACTTCCTGCAGCAACCAAAAATTAGTTAATCATTAAATGTAAAAATCAAATAAGAAATTTATAGCATTCGAAAGTGATCTTAAAACTATACAGCAAATAGTAAGTTTAGCAGTACTAAATTTATGATATGGGTGGTCCCCGGAAGAGAGGTGCTTTTCAAGCTGAGCATTGACTATCCAAAAAACAGAAATTTACTAAACAGATAAAACAAATGTAATGATGATTGCATAATACCAATAATAAATGAAATTACCTGATGCATTCAGGAAACGTCAGCCAACATCATTTTCTGGTGCTCTGTTTTAAGTGTGAAGAATAAAAATAATATTAATAGTTAAGGAGGAACAAAGATGCAACACTTATCCTTAAAGAAAATTCAATTTAAACAACACCATGGACACTAACCAGAGTCAATAGCCTTTATCTCCCTAATCATGGCATCAGCTGACATTAGTGGCTTGATGAAGAACTGTGCAAATCTAAAGGGAGAAGGGGAGGGAGACAGGATTGAAGAAAACAATCAAGGATAATAGTGCATAGAACAAATACAATAAAGTTAAGGGATCAAATTACAACTATTATATTGTGACGCATCATGAAAACAAATGAATCTCAAACCATAGATTTTGTTCTATGTTATGAGCAGTACTTGTTCACCAAAAATTACACAATGTGTTGTCCATTTGTTACAAGATGAAGAGGAGAAAAACCAACAAAAGGAATTAATAAGAGCCAGCCATTGATTTTTAGACTTCGTCGATCTCATACTAAACAGACTTTAAATCTTATAATTTCCAATACATCACATGCTTTGAAATAGAACAAGATCACCACTTCAGCTTTGTCATTTAAAATTTTAATATTAAATCAATAACGTGAAAAAGACTTTGAAAGACGTGTCATAAAAAACATTGCATGCAGATCCCACGTCTACAATAAAATACACACCTATCTAGGGCTTCCTCCAAACAGTTGGCATTAATATCAAAATAGAAGTTTGTGCTCTCAGATGATGTAAACGCATTAGTAGAACCACCATGCTGACAAGAAAAACAAACAAAACACACACACACACAAGTATTCATCCAAATTAGGCCCACAGAATATGCCAGGAATGCATAAACAGTACAAATTTTATTATAAATGAAGCAAGTACCTCTGCAATGAATTTTGAGTAACTGTCTTATATTGGATATTTGTCACCCGCATAAAACAGAATCAACCCAACAAGTTAGGAAGACCTACCAGAATGTAACAGAAAATTGTAATGGTACAACTATGCTAGTGGGAACCAATCTAAAAGAAAAAAAATCAAAACAGAAGTAGCAGATTTCCTGGTACCACCCGCACACCACGCTATGTAATGAGTGTTAGACCTGTAATAAAGAGTAAAAAAATTAAAGAGATAAGCAATAAGAGAGAAATAGAGACGGGGGAGAGAGAGGGGGGAGGGGGGGGCTTACAAGCAAAGTTAGCAATAAACCAGGTCAACTTCCCCTTCTCTTCCTCCTCTTCTTTGGTTTTTCAGTTTCAGGTGCCACACTACTGGTATCTGGCAGAGCAGGAATCGGAGATGTAATAGGAGGCATAGCACCTGTAAATGAGGGGAATACCATGGCATGGGGATGAACTGGCATATAAATCATGCCAGGCGGTGGTGGACCCATAGGTGGCACTAACATAGGATTCAAACCATGGATCATACTTGAACCAGGTACAGCTGTACTTTTACCGGCACTCCTTCCACTCTTACCTTTATTACCCCCACCTTTGTCTCTATCTCTTACTTTTTCTTTGTCTTTTTGATTCCCTTTCCCTTTCTCCCCTGACACTGATGTGGCGCTAGTGCTTGTACCACCACCACCACCTCTCGACTCCTCAAACTTCTTGAAAATTTTCTCTCTGGCCTCTTTCATCACAGAGAGTGCATAATCCATCGCATCTTGGTCCATTGCACCTAGCTCGACTATATCTGCAAAATATCGGTGCCCATGTTTGTACAAATGATCATAATTCTTTGTTTCCCGTGCCTGGTCTGTGGGACCCAACTCTTCGGCATGAGCTGGTTCTTGAACAGGTGATGGAGCTGCAGGCTCTGCTGGAGGGGATGCTACTGCCTCGGTATTTTCACTTTCATGCAACAGCCGGTAATTTTTCTTCCACCTGTTCATTACATACTTGTTTGGGATATGCATTACCAGTTCCTGACGCAGAACAGCTAGTGCGTGACTACACAAAATGCCTTTGAACTGAAAAGATCGGCACACACACCACACATCATTCTCAGAGCTGTTAAACACAACACGATAATCAACCCTCCTATCCTTACCCAGCACTGTCACGGTGTATGTGACCATAGACCCGGTCCGAATGACTTCCTTGCAATTCACATGCATCAGTTGCCGCACCTGGTCTTGAAACTTCTGGAACATGTTTATAGTGTACAGTTTTGCAATTTGATCTTCAAAAGTTAGCCCTGACAAAACTTGTGGGCTTTGCTGGAAAGACCTAAAATCGTCATATGCCTCTCTATCAATCCTAAGTTTCATTGCTGTATCATACTGTTCTATGAAAGTTTTGATAGTAGTCTCCGGCGTGATATACCCGTCAAAAAATGCCTCCAACCTCTCACTCCTACGTACAGTAGAAATACCAGCCCAGAAAGTGTCTTTGATGTATGCTGGGACCCACTTGTCCCTCTCCTCAAAAAGTGCAGTCATCCAATGATTATCATATAAGTTGTACTGTTTCACCATATCTGCCCATTCTTTTTCAAAGTCAGCGGTGGTTAGTGTGTCATACACAACCTTTTTAAACCTCAAGCTAACCGTTTCTTTATCTTCAGGACGACCCGACATGTCAGGGAGCTCCTTCATGACATGCCAGAGGTTGTATCGTCGCCGGGCAGTTGGAAACACCAAGGCTGCTGCTTGCACGACAGCTGGTGTGTGGCTCGTGATTATCGCATCAGGGGGTTTATCATCCATGCACCTCAACCATTTCTTAAAGAGCCATGCATACGTCTCTGCAGTTTCATCTCCCAAGAGGCCACAACCGAGCAACACAAACTGGCCATGGTGATTCATCCCAAGAAATGCCACGAGGGGCATTACATACTGGTCTGTCAGATACACAGTATCAAACGAAACGACATCCCCGAAATACTTATAAGAGGCTCTTGACCTAGCATCAGCCCAGCACACATTTTTCAACCGGCCTTCATCGTCCATATCCCAGCTGTAAAAAAAACTCGGATCTTGTGCTTGCATCCTGTCAAAAAATACCAACAATGCCTCCACATCACCTTCCAAGAATCTCAACTTTCCCATTTCATTTCCAAAGTTTCGCTGTGCGAATGACCTCTCAACAAACTCCTTTGGCTTGGGCGGCCGGCCCCGGCCAGAGTGGATTTTTGGGTTGAGGCGCGTTTTGGCATTGAATGGTTGGTGCTCATTTTGCCAGTCAGGTAGATCTTTGAAGCACATCATAAACCGTGCCATTTCAGGGTTGCATGGATGATTATGCTCCAATTCAAGAAAAACCACCTCCCAGTTTGATTGGAGAGAGTTGTACTTCACTACCATCATGGCCTTGCAATCAGTTTTGGCCACTAGCCTCCTACGGGCCTTCAAACCCGGTTTGATCCTTGGTTTGCCACCTTTGTAACAGACAAATGTAGCACGGTATTTAATGCCATCGACAGTGTGGCAACTACGTTTCGATACCCCGAACCCGGTGCGGTAGCCATAAGATAGGTAGTATTCATAGGCTTCTTCGGGAGAATCGAAGTGCATGCCTTGTTTGGGTACCAAGATTGGATCCTTTAGCAAGGGTTTGTCTTTCGAGGTCTTTGAAAGAGATGAGTTCTGGTCTTGGAAAGAGAATGGTGCCAGGGTGTTGTAATGAAGACCCTCCATTGGTATGATAGACCTGTTAAATTTACCAATTCAGCACAAAACAAAACAAAAACAAAAAAAAATAAACGATACCTTCCATATAGGCAGTAGATAAGACCAGGACTACTATCCTTAATCTAACAAGTTCTATCCCTTGTTTCTTAAAAAAATATATAATTGGAGCACAAGGGAGAAGTTGGGGAACTTATAATTTGTTTAAATAAGTTATAAAATTAACAGAAAAACATTAAGCCAGTAATAAACAATATTTACTCACACACAGGCATAGAACTCTAGAATCACAAAAATCCCAAAAGCCCCTCGCCGCGAACCTCCTCCCCTTATAGTTTGTAAATGTGAAGAAGTACCTTACCTTAAACTTAGAACCTTGTAGTTGTATTATAGCAAATATCAGTAGACCATTGTAGCGTTGCTAACATGGCTTGGAAAAATCTATCAACAGCCCTCTTACGACGATCCGATTACTGCGCAATTTTCCAAACCGACTGGACGAAAGCGTTTTGGCACAAAAACGCAACGCGACACTTGAATCGAATCGGGGTTAAGAAGAAGGGGGTGAACAACCGGATTCCTCCGACTCAACGTTCGTCCTAGTGATAAACGCCGATTCTTCCTTGTAGATTCTTTTAAGAATTGTTTTACCGATTCTTGAAAGGCGGGTGTGGTTGTTTGATTGATTGATGATCGTCGGAGGGAGAGATTTGGGGTTAGCGTGAGGTTTTTGTTTCGTTAATTGAAAGGAGAAAGATCCCCAAATCGAGTTCGTCTCGCTGCAAGAGAGAAAGATGGGTTTGTCGGATGTGATTCGGTAAGTAGGCCCGTTAGGCTGAGAAAAAGAAAGAAAAAACATTTGACTGGGCCGGGCCAGATATTTAGAGTTTTGGGAATTAAAATTTGTTTGAATTGCCGTGGGGATATTCAGTTAATCAGTTGAACTTCAATGGTCTTTTTGTTATTTTTTTTTTTTGTTTTTGCTTTTAGCTTCTTCTTTTTTTGTTTTCTTTGTCTTACTTTGAACTGCATCAAGACCACAGCAACAATATTATAATATCTTACTTATATTGTAAGGTGAGGGTTGAACTATGAGTCCATTAATAATATTTTGATATTTTATTTATGTTTTGTTGCATTGAATTTTTATTGTAATTTAATCTTTTATACTATTTGAGCATACATATTTCTGTTGACTATATGCCAATGATCTTCCACATACCAATGAGTGAAATATTTTGCATCCTTGTGTGAGAAAAATAGCGGTGAAAGCATCATAGTCTAAGTTTGGTCTCTCTACGGACAACCCAAACTTAGCCGGAACAACATTAGAAAGCAACTACAGGGTAGTATAAAAAAAATATATAATTTCGTACTTAAAATACTTTAGTCTTGGTAGCCCAAAAGTCGACTGAAAGATCAAAAAACTTTTTAAAAATGCAAAACAGGACACCAAGGTGCCCTGCGGGTAGTGACAATACCGCATGCGAGGTAGCCTGCGGGTAGTCTATACCGCACATGACGGTGACAGTGCATAAACAAAAGCCAAAAACAAATATTCTTAATATTTGGAATCATAGAAAAACCAGAACCCTAGATAATCTCTATTATCTCTGCCGATCACCTGTAGCGCCACCGTATTAAACCCTGCTATAACTTCGGTTATATAATCAATTTAAAATTAATTAAAATCAATCCAAACCCCTAATATTAAACCAACCTACCTAGAACTAGCCAAAATTATTAATCTAATACATATCACTGTGAATCAATACCACAATTGTACTACGCGATAGAATTATGCACTTGCAATCTGACTCGAAAGGAAAATCAGGGTTAAAAAGTATAGTCATCTATATTGAAACTATGTGTTACCATTTTGATGCATCAGCAGATAATACATATTTTCATCCATCATGTCAATTATCTATTCTTCCATGGAAGATTACTTTGCCATTTGAATAGTTAGTCCTGTCCTGCACTTCTAGCAAGTTTTTTCCTTCACGGGTATTAACCTATGCATACTGGTACTCTGGTAGCACTGTCCTTGTATTAGTCTACCAAAAGTTCCCACTATGGTTTTTAATTTTTGTTATTGTTGGTCTTGTTTATATTAGAAACAGAGAGGAGGGAAATAGATTATTGAACGGCTGTGATTTTGTCTGGATAAATAAGTACTTGGAGTCTAAATTTTTTAACGTGATATTATAATAGTACTGATATAAGACTCAATCAGGATCCCCTTGAAATAACAAGTACTGTATACGATGGTGTTCACCTGGCTAATGTTGTGCAATAAGGCACTAACTTCATTAGCCAATAAGGCACTAACTTTAGATAACCTGATGGCTAGAGGATGGTCCATGGCTAACATATGCTACATGTGTAGACAGAGCTCAGAATCAGTAAAACATCTGTTTACACATTGCCAACTGCTAACAGATATTTGAGCGGGTCTCAGACAAACATTGACATTTCTACCACAGAGTATGGCTTTTGATATGGGGTATTATACAAGTGTGTTAATACATGAATCAAACATGCAGCTGAGGCAATTACAGATCACTATCTGTTTTGTGATATGGAGAGAGAGGTGATAGTGTTTAGGCAAGAAAAAAATAACTGCCACTTAAGGCTTTCTTTTCTTTTATTTGTTGTATAATTTCTTTTTAGTGTAATTTGTTTTCTTTTTCAGAACTGTTCTTACTTTGTAATACTTGACGCCTCTGGTGTCCAAAAAATCAATGGAATGTGGAGGTGTGACCTCCAAAATTCTCCTTCAAAAAAAAATAAACTGTATACTTTAGCTTCTACTCAACCCTTTCTAATCAACATATATACTCATAGTTTCAAATGATTTTTCTCATTTGCTAGAGTAACACGATCCTAATAATATGTCAGATCAAGTATTGGCACTTTGCTTTCAAACAAGCTCTATGGTTTGTGACTGGTCATGGCCCTTTGTAAATAGCATCTCAGATGTCAACAAACAAAAACACGAACCATCTTTTGTAAATAGGTTTCATAGTTACTATGTTTCTGGGATTGGTTAGTAATTAGCCGTGCACCTATCAGTAAAGGGGACCAATTGAGGGCTCCTTAATATATCAATTGCCCATTATTGTGTAATGATTAATTGAAGTACATGATTTATAATACTGGTAAATACTCAGTGATAACAAGTGCCTGGTGGCATAAATACATGGTGCTTGCCTGATATTCAATAAATCTATTGGGCAAGCCCTGTTACAAAAGTAAAAATCAATGAGTAAACAATAAAAGCAGAGACAAATTAGCAATAAAACAAAACTAACCATAATATATAATAGCTTTTGATAAATAAGAAGTATAAACAAAATTATTGACACTGTCCATAGTAGTTCCTTAGTATATATCACCTATGTTAACATCAGGCAAAAGAAACAGCCCAAAATATTGATAATCATGTAACTCCACGAGCCATAACCTGATAACACATTGGTTAAGGAGAAAAAACATGAGAAAGAATAAAGACAACCAGAAATACAACCAGTGAGGATCAATCCGGTTTAGGCACAAATATATCAAGTACTGGTATATTCAATCCGGTTTAGGCATACAAACCAGAAATACAGCCAATGAGGATCAAGATGCACTGAGATTGTAACATTCTCTTATCACTTATATGTCTTCAATTGCACTGTCCAGGGTAATTGGGGCGTACTGAAAATTCCCTTAATTTATTATCAAGGATAATTGGGGCTTAATTGGTTAAACTGAAACTTATTAGCACAAACAAGTGTTAATTAACACTCAATACTACTGAGCTCCATTTATGATGACCTCACATTGCAATGTACCAATTAACCCCAATGTTACCCCCAAAAGCCACATAAACAAATTACAATATCAGAAACGAGCACATAACAAAACAAATCAATCTACATACCAGAAATCTTGTATCCTCTCTTCAAATAACATTAGAACGGAGAATTGAACTGAGAACATTAAGCACAGCGAATGCTAGAATCGGGCTCAAATCCAGTGATCCAACTGGAGGTATAATATTGCGAAACAAGCTCATATAGGGGTCACACAGGTCTCTCATGGCTGAGAGAGGTTGCCGATCCCATGGTATGTTAGGAAACCAACTGAGCAAAACCCTAACCATCAACACTCCGCTGTAGATTTCCAGCCACTTCGCCATGGTCGAAGCGACAACAGTAAACGGCGTGCTGATAACCTCGCCTCCCGCTCGTGCGAAGAAGAGAGTGGACGTCGAGGCGAAGAGAGGGCCAGAGGAGGAGGCCGAGCGGAGACAAGTGGCTAGAGAGCGGGAAAAGGAGAAGACTAAGGATGGTATGGAAGCGATGGTACGAGTGTGGGTGACGACGATTGGCGGCGGAGGGGAGAGAAGCGAGGCGGAGATAGTAAGAGATGGGCGGGTGGCGGTGGGTTTAAGAGGGAAGGAAACGGAGAGAGAATGTAACTGTCTAGGAGTGGGGTTAGGGTTTTTGCGAAGGAGTAGGTGTGTGGAAGGAGAGGAGGAGAGAAGAGTAGCCATGGCTGTGAGAGGATACGTTTTGTCCGAGGCAGCGATGGTAAAACTGAGAGAGAGAGGGGACGGGGATAGGATAATTTCTTATGTGCCCTTCCAATTTTTTCTCAAATTTTTATTTCGAAGATTATCGCCAGCATAATTAATTCATTAACAGTAGAAGTATTTGGTAATTAAGTATAAGCATGCAACAGTATGATGCCAACGAAGAGATGGGGGACTATCCTCTGCGAAGTTTTGCGGTGAGGAGCTGTGCGGAGCTGATCGGACGGTTCAGATTTACTCTCAGCCGGTGAATGTTTGAAATGATGAAGGAGGCAATATTAATTTTGCTTTGAGATTTGTGTCAAATCTTATTTGGTTCGTCCGATCAAAACGAATAGACTGGATTAAAAGAACCGCAGATGCGGAGCTCCGCAGAGAATGTGATTCCACGAAGAGATGAGAGATACCTGAACCTCAGTTTGTACACTACAATGCTGTGAAATTGATAATCAAGGTCTTTGTTCTGGCTGATTTTGTTTGAGAGGAAGGACGCTCGTTGATTAGGCTACAACAGATGACGGCAGTATCCCCTTGATTGATACTCACAGTAGAGTGGATAAAACTGTGACGTACCGTGTCAAACTGCGACTAACACATTGTAATTTTAGTTTTGTATTATATTGTTTCTTGACAAAATTAATTTTTCATGTGTGGTGATTAAAATTATAGAAGTGGTCATTTAATTATAATTTAGATAGTTTATTCAAAATTCACCATTTATTTAAGATCTAACAGTCCTAATTACACGTGACTCTATGCTATGCCGTGACAAGATGTTTCACGTGGCGTGACGTGCTATGTCAAATTTTCTAAAAATAATCACGACACGCTGTAGCTGCCGTGCTACGAAATTGACGCTCGACTCAATTTTTTCTTATTTTAAATTTGACTTGGAGTCGCCACCCGCAATGCTACGGGAAATATAAAATTTTATTTATTTTTTCCCATGGATAATAGCAAGGTTCGTGTCTTGGTTATGAATGTGGAAGGTATTAGGCACCACACTCACCCGAAAAAGTTGGTCTCTACTAGTTCTAGCTTTCAAAAATTAATTTCACTAATAATAAAAGTCATAAATGACATGAACAATCATAACAACAAGGAGAAGAAGCATAGCTAACAATAAAAAATAAACGACTAAAAAAAAGTGGAAATTGGTCGAAAATTTCAAGTCACGCTGATTCTTCATTTTCGCTATCGGATCATCGTGATGATCACTTCAGTGGCTTGGATGGATGGTTTTAGAATTTAGAGAACTCGGCTAATGTAATAGCATAACAATCTTGTCACTCATAATTTTTTTAGGCTTATTTTAATGGAGTTTTAGGGAAATATTGGTGGAAAACTATATTTTTTCCTTGCTGGATTTTTTCTGTGGGCTGAATTCTCAACGTTTTTTTGCTCTCTTTTGTGCTTTGGATGCTCTAACCAACCATGGGAATGAAGTGAGGATGTAGGGGGCTATTTATAGGTGAAGTTTGAGGCCATTTGCTGCTCCAAAACATGCTTAAACTGCTGTTAATTGGCCTGCCCCACTGCTGAACCTGTTTTGAACACATTTGACTAAAATTAGAAAAAGGCTGTCAAAAAGACTGAAATATAATGATTCTAAGACAGCCATAGGATCCAAACAATGTACACAGGTACTTAGCAGGTTTTTCTTAATTTTAATGACCATTTTACACAATTTAATCATGCTTAACACCAAGAACAAGTGGAAACATGGCAGCAGGATTCCTGCTGTCCACTTTGTTCATTTCAGAAATTTGGACTGTTTTTAGGTGAATTTCAAGGAGATAAAAAGCTGAAAAATTGTAGCAAAGACATGACTAGACTATATATTTTTTATATGCATAAAATGAGCTAATTATATTGCTTTAAATCCCATTTTCCCTGCTGAACTTTTCTGCTGGTAAAAAAACTGTGTTGCTGAATTTTTCTTGTTGAATCAGAATTTTGCACCATTTTTAGGTCAATTTCAATAGCACAAAAGCTAAAAATTTCCAGCTAGTATGTGACCATACTATATATATTTTTATTATGCATAAATGGGCTGATTATAATGCTTTAAATCTAATATTGTGCTGCTATATTTGCTGCTGGAATAGAAAAACTGCTGCTGATTTTTTTCTGCTGGTTTTTTTTAGCAGCTGGAATTTTTTCTTATACATGAAATAAAATCAGAAAAATGTTCCTAATATGTGTAAATATAAGTAGCTAATTTATGGTTTTAAATTTGAGATCTCAAGTGTATAATTGTATATTTTTCTTATGCGAAATAAGAGGTTCGTTTGTGCTTTGAAACAGGATGACGACAAATATTAATAGTCGCTGTATCTTAAAATGCATATTTTCCTTGAGATATTTTGAAATTGCTATCCTAGCTTGTAGTACATAGCGAGCACAACAAAATATAACTCACAAAAATTAAGTAGTAAATTTTTATAATAAACCACCTTACTGTGTTATTGCGCAGGAATTAAATGAGCATTTACAACTTGCTTATCAGTAAACCTTTAAACAATGATAGTGACTCAAATAATTAATCATCAAATGGTCACTTTAGTAGCTGCTAAGTAAGTGATACTATATTTTCCATACTTTAGATTATTTCTAATATGACGTTTTCTTAGCCTTAGGATTTATTGAAGACACTTGATATCAGCAGCTTTCTTTCATTGAAATAATTATTTTTTGATCAATGAGTAGCTTGTTCTACACTCATAAATATCAGTAGATATATTACTTTCATAAATAAAATTAATTTAACCAATATCTAAGAGCATTATCATGTGAAATAAGCAAGAATCTTGCTGAATTTTCAGGTGCACATTATTTTTTTGATTTGAAATGAGATGAAGAGCTAGAATCCAGCTGAAAAGGAGGATCCAAGTTGTTTCTTGGCTGGTTCTCCCACTTGTAAGGATGATTTGAATGTGTATTTTATAGTTATGACTTATCATGTAGTCTCCAAATTAATTTATGTGACCTTTAGGCTTCAAAAAATATAATGTCATCACACACGTATACTCATGGAATGAAATTAATTTTTTGAGGGTTTTGTAATATATTTAGTAAGCCTAAGTCACTAAAATAGATGACTTGTACAAAAAAAATCTCACCATTTGCTTATTGCATTTAAAAAAAAATACAAACCTGTTGTAAGGCAAGGCACAAATTCTATGAAGTTTTGAACGTTAAAAATATTCTGATGGTTCACAATTTGTTCCAAAAATAATTTTGATATATGCATATTTTCCTTAAGAGATGTCTCCGTGACTTATTCAGTATAGCTAGATGTCGAAAGAAGAACTGCAATACGATTCTTTGTGCGCAATTCGACATTAGTTTTATATGGCAAATTATAATTAAAACTGGGTTCATAGACTATATATCATGCTGGTGGTATGATTATTTTCTTTGAAGTCCATTCGCCTAAAATGATTTTATATCAATGCATATTCAAGCCAGACATGAAATAAAATCCGTACGTAGTATATATATATATTTTTAATGGTGCATTGATTCATTTCTGGAAAAATTCGATGGTGGGCCCTTCAGCCTTCTATTCTTTTATAAGTCATCATATTATATTTTATAATAAAGACTTTGAAATTGACTTATCATTTCAAATAAGGTCCTACAACTGCTAAATAGTAGTCTTTATAATTACTTGTGCAAGATACATCAGAGAAAAACTAAATTCGAATCGTAGCGCTTCATCAGTAAAACACAAGTATATCGCTATGTGTTACTAAATATAGCTGTAGGCTTGATAGTATGCTAGATCAGTTCTCATCATAGTTTTAAGATTTTATCTTAATTTTGCGATATAATATCTTTGGAATATATTTTTCCCACCATATTCTTAGATCTCGTATTACTTTTACAAGGCAAAATATTTTAAAAAATATATATATTCTCCTCGCCTGAATCCTGCGAGATGGTGTATGATACTGGAATTTAAAACCGTGAATAAATAAATAACTAATGTTGTCAATAAGGCAATGAAGAGAAATAATCCCGTAAATAGAATACGTCGGTAACTATCATTATCATGGATAGAATTATATTTAAAATTATATTTTATAACATTTTTGTGCCGAACAACGTTCAACTTGTAGGGTACATATATAACTTGAAACTAGGAAACAAACAATAATGAGCAAAAATGATTAATAGCAAAGCGTACCTTTTCTTGCAGATACTTGGAAATTACATTCTGGATTCATCCTGGAGTTTACAACTTGTGTTTGGTGCAAGTATAGTATACGTTTTCAAGACTTCACAATATTGGGTGTCTACACACGCAAATGATCTTGTCATAGGACACGCGAGTTATGGCACGTAACTGACACGTGTGCCATGACAATCCATGACAAAGCCAACTCTGCCGTTCCATTTTTTCACTCTATACAGAATGGAAAAAAGAGGGAATGTCTAAGGTAATTTTGGTCAATCTCTTTTAAGAATTTATAAAATATGAATTTGGTTTCTTCTAACAGTGGTTAATCCCTTATTGTTATCCTCGATAACAAATAATAAATAATTTGAAGAGTTTAGAGGCATATATAATATAATATATGACAAACTTGTGGGAGGAAAAAAAATGGAGAAATAGTACAAGGGGATATACAAAATTGGATCCTTCTAATTGTACCCAAGGATTTGTACCCATTTTTTACCCAAATCAACTGTCACTTGACTGGCAGAAATGCTGTAACTATAAAATATAAATACTGTAACAGACAATATCGAATACTGTAAAAGATGGAATCAATTTTAAAAAAAATAACAACTTCCAACATCTTTGTACATTCAACTTGTTGTACTTTGATAGTTAATGACAGTTAACTGTACTTTATTGTACTTTAAAAACTGACAACTTGTGTACTTTTCCCTTCTAGAAGTTTTTAATTTTCACAAAGTTTTTTCTATCGTTCTAGAAGTTTTCAATATTACTTTTTTTCGTATTTTTTTAAATTTCTCATTTTTTTATTTTTTTAAATAATATCTAAAAATTACAGTTTCAAACTATCAAAATTGAATATGGTAAAAAATAGCTACGTAAACTGCAAAAATAACAACAAAAACAATATAAAATGAATACTATAACAATAACAATCAAAACTCTAACAAATATTATAAACAAACATAACTTTGATAGTTAATAACAACAAAATAGCATTTTTACTGCTATTTTTTTCTAATTTTGTTTGTTAAATTAAAAGGGTTTTGTAATCAAAATATTTGTTGATTTATCATCTTATACAAGTTTTACTAGAAATTATAACATATATGAACTATTATCAATTCAAATTATTGTTAACCGTCTCAATATATTTTTATACCCCATCAATCGTAAGATGAATTTTAATGAGTCAATTAGTTATTGTGAAATTTTAAAATAAAAAAACTTGATAAATTAGTGAAGTTTGGAGCCTAACATTTTTTGTGGCAACTTGTTTAATCTATCAATTTTATTTCAAAAATATTATTTTTTCACAATACCATATGTACTAAATTTTTTGAACGAAAATAATCATTCTAGAAATTAAATTAAGTTTTAAAATTCACAAAAAAAAATTTATCTTACCAAATTCTAAAATGTGAAGAGCGATAAAAATTTACCTTACTTGAAACTTGATATATAGTACTTAATTACCAAAATGATACACGAATTGGCTGTGTATTAAATACCTTCTTTAAAAGGTGTATTGCTTATTTAGATGGAAATTTAAAATGAAGGACAAATTCGATATAAGTTAAAATGATTTGCCACTACACTCAAAATTGTAATTTGTGCCCTTAGTATAGCATCACCCATTAAAAATTCATCACCATAACCTTATTTACATACTAATCTAGTAATCTCCTAATTAACAATAGAACTATTTCAATCAGAATTCAGAAATCTTACTATAACTATATATTCCAATAATAGCCTATAGCAAGCTTCAAGAACGACTTCCATGTAAGAGCTATTGGTCCTTGTTTGCCATTCCTACCAACAGCCGACGGTAGCAATGCTTATGGCTTGAACCTTTTGGAACCCGAAGATGATGCGTGCATGAAGTGGCTCAATGCAAAGCCAGTTAACTCAGTTGTGTACGTCTCCTTCGGTAGTTTTGTCACCATACAAAACAAGCAAATGGAAGAACTAGCTGAAGGTCTCAAAAACAGTGGAACGTATTTCTTGTGGGTTGTGCGGGCAGCTGAGCAGATGAAACTTCCAAAAGATTTTGTTGAGAATCCAGGAGAGAAGGGTCTTGTTGTGACATGGAGCCCGCAACTGAAAGTGCTAGCAAATGAAGCAATTGGATGTTTCCTCACACACTGTGGCTGGAACTCTACTTTGGAGGCGATATGTTTTGGTGTGCCGATGGTGGCCATGCCGTTCTGGTTCGATCAACCGACTAATGCAAAGTTCATAGAGGATGTGTGGGGTGTTGGTGTTAGATCTAAGGTAGGTGAAGAAGGGCTTGTAGGAAGGGATGAGATTATGAGGTGTGTTAAAGAGATCATGCATGGAGAAAAAGAAGATGAGATCAAGAAAAATGTTAAAAAATGGAAAGAGTTGGCAAAGGAGGCAGCAAGTAATGGTGGGAGTTCTTATGAGAATCTTAATGAATTTGTGGCTTATGTCAATAAAATTGCTGAAAAAAAATCTCAATTTTGATTTTGGTAAGGCGACTTAGATTTGCCATAGTTTGAGGATTGGTGTGTTATCAAGTTCTTAATTAAGGTTTCAAATTGAAAGATAATGCATTGTGGTTTTAACTTTTAAGCATCTCAAACTACCAAGGAATTAGCCCTGTATGTACTATATGTACCAGTCTACCACTACACAGTAAACTTGTGCAATTCAATACCAGTTAACAAATAAGGGATGACAGTTTAATTTGGTAAAAAAATTCCAATAATAACCCCAACATGTATTCATATTAATCAAAGGATCCTTCTAATTGTACCCAAGGATTTGTACCCACTTTTTACCCAAATCAACTGTCATTTGACTGGCAGAAATGCTGTAACTATAAAATATAAATACTGTAACAGACAATATCGAATACTGTAAAAGATGGGATCAATTTTAAAAAAAATAACAACTTCCAACATCTTTGTACATTCAACTTGTTGTACTTTGATAGTTAATGACAGTTAACTGTACTTTATTGTACTTTAAAAACTGACAACTTGTGTACTTTTTCCTTCTAGAAGTTTTTATTTTTTACAAAGTTTTTTCTATCGTTCTAGAAGTTTTCAATATTACTTTTTTTTCGTATTTTTTTAAATTTCTCATTTTTTTATTTTTTTAAATAATATCTAAAAATTACAGTTTCAAACTATCAAAATTGAATATGGTAAAAAATAGCTACGTAAACTGCAAAAATAACAACAAAAACAATATAAAATGAATACTGTAACAATGACAATCAAAACTCTAACAAATATTATAAACAAACATAACTTTGTCCAATCCACAACGATATTCACAGTGATAAACTAACTAGAAAAATAATATTTTGTCCAAGAAACATTCTCCAGCAAACAACATTACAAACTTTGTCCAAATAACAAACTTTCTCCAGCAAACAACAAACACAAATTTTGAAACAAATTTCTTAGACTAAACTTATTTGATATTCATTGTTCGGATGCGTAAGAAGTTTTATCGCTAGAATAAGACGCTCTTTTGATATATCTTCTTGCAATACAAAATATAACAAATCTTACAATTAAAACTACAAATATTACAAAGAAAATAATTCTGCAAAAACCAATACTGTAACAAATGCAAACAAATACTATAACAAATGACAACCAGTACTATAACAAATCTAAATCAATACTACAACAAATCTAAACTCAATACTGTAACAAATGGAAATAATACTATAACAAAGGTAAAACAAAACTGTAACAAATTAAATCAATACCATAACAAATTTAAACCCAATACTACAACAAATCTAAACCCAATACTGTAACAAATGAAGACCAATACTCTAACAAAGGTAAAACAAAACTGTAACAAATGCAAATCGATACTGTAAGAAATCTAAACCAAATATTACAACAAATCTAAATTCAATACTGGAACAAATGAAAACCAATACTGTAACAAAGGTAAAACAAATAACAAATTGAAACCAATACTGTAAAAATTTAAATCCAATACTAAAACAAATCTAAACCCAATACTATAACAAATGGATACCAATACTCTAACAAAGGTAAAACAAAACTATAACATATGCAAACCAATATTGTAACAAATATAAAACCAATACTATAACAAATCTAAACCCAATACTGTAACAAATGGAAACCAATACTGAAACATAATAATTCAATAATACTATTAAATTTGAAAACTAATACTGTAACATAGGTAAAACAAAACTGTAACAAATGAAAACCAATACTGTAACAAATATAAATTAATGCTACAACAAGTTGACAGCTAACATATTAAATCAGATCAGATCAGACTCGAAGTATTACCAGATCATATCAAAATCTATCATTTAGATAAATAATCTTGTACAACTAAGTAAAAATAATTAATAATCACGGATCTAAATATATCTATTCAGATTCATATCTAAATTTGTCAATCGTTAATCACAAAAATCAAAACAAGTCAGAGTTCTAACAATTTCTTTTAGGAATTTTATCGAACAAGTCAAATGCATATTCAGTTTAATTAGGTTTCAGATTAGATCTGCCAGGTTCTTAACCTGACGTTGAAAAAGTAATCTATTTAGATCTATGAATATCAATAACAAATACTTAAACAAATGAAAAATAATACTGTAACAAATGCAAACTAATACTGTAACAAATGCAAACCCATACTGTAACAATTGCAAACCAATAATGTAATAAATGCAAACAAATACTGTAACAAATGCTGTAACAAATGCAAACCAATATTGTAACAATTCTAAACCAATACTGTAACAATTTTAAAATAATTACGAATCATAGCTTCTATTTCCATCTCTTTATTAGAAAAAAAATTAGCAAGAGTATGTCAGGACAAGAGAAGAAGAGATCAGTAACTAGGATTTTAAGATCTTGTACCTAAAATCGACGATAGCCACGCGAGAATTGCAGATCTGTCCGCCAATGAACCGCCACCACGCGAGGATCTTCGCTAGACCGGAAAGTGAAATTAGGTCACAAGAGAGTAGATAGGGCGACATTTGAGCCGACCGATGGCCTGATCTGTCTTTCTGATCAAGAATCCCGATCAGATCAAGAACCTTATTTTAGACTCGAAGTATTACTAGATCATATCAGAATCCGCTAGAAGCAACAGATCAGTTGCGATATGGCTTGTCGAATACATAGAGCGCAATAACAAAATTTTGATTATGACTTGTGTGAGATTTCAAAGGAAAAATTAAATTATTATGGCACGGAGAATAAAAAAAACAACACCTAAATGTTGATATCCGAGAAAAGCCTTAAAATACTCATATCTTTCTAATTTTACTTGTACTCACCGAATTCAATCATGACGAGTAGCTCTTGGATGCGAAAGTGATGCGGTTCCACGAATAAGCCTCTAGCGATTTGATCCTTTGAAAATCAAGCTATTAATGTATATCAATTGATTTCCTGCTAAGAGCTTTTTCGAAAAAATAAATGATTTGCTGCTATAGCAATCAGTGTCGCCAGATGCCAAACTTTCTATAAAAATCAATTGATTTCAGCGGAGGATGTTAAACACCAAATCTTATTGCGGAGAAAAAAAGAGAACGCATGCACTAAAACAAATAGATCTGTTTTGTTGAACCGTTGACAAGGATGATGACGATGACGATCTGATCAGACGAAGATGGTCTAATCGGAGCGTTGATTGATTTGACGATGACGATCAGTTTTGGAGAGGAGGAAATGGATACTAAGGTGGCATTGGTGCTGGAATTTTAGGGGTGAATAGATAATAGGTGTTTTAGAGAGAAGGAAATATGGAATTAGAAACGGAGAAATATTCTTAAATAAACAAAACATAAAGGCTGACGGTTAAAAGCAGTTGAAATCTTATCTGAAATGTCTGGGTACAAACTGGGTAAAAAGGATTGGGTATAGAAACCTTTTCTGTACAAAATTAACTATTGTAACTTCTTATTAGTTCCTTATTAAAAAAAACTTCTTATTAATTCATTTTATCAAAAAAAAAAATTTATACCAATTCAATTTATTGTGGCTGGAAAACTAAGACCAAATTTCCAAGAACACGATGTCTGCTAGGGCGTAAAAAAATAACCCGATCAATATGGATAAATGGATCATGTATGACTTGTAAAAATTGTCATCCTTGACAAAATTGGTCGCTTGGTCGAGTATGGTACTAAAAAGAAGTCACAAGAGCATCTATATTCTTGAAACTATTAGAGTTTCTAATTTGATGTGACAGTTTCTAATCTAATTTTATGGATGTGGTAGAGTTTTTTATTTAGAAACTATGCAGTAAAGTTTCATATTATGAAACTGTTTCAAAACTCCACGTTGATCAAATGATTGGCTCAAATTAATTCTTCTTTGTAATTTGTTGTTGATATGGGTTAATAGAAACTCTAAAATTAATTTCAGAAATGTATGAATTAGAAACTTCAGAGACCTTATTTTCTAAAAAGTAATTAACAGTTATTTAGAAACTCATTTGAGTTACAGGGATGTAGATGCTCTAACTCGATACATCCAGTTGATTTTGCACTTATTTTTATATATAAATTTGATCCAATCCAAAGGATATACTCGATCCATATACGACCTAATCCGTCTACAAATCATTCATGGATACATGAATTGGATATATTGAATTTCAATTGACTTGTATGAATAAAGTTTTGATGAGAATTTCTTAGTTTTTAATGTGGCAAGTTGAACTTTTGTAATCTCTATCTACTATTTTGTTTTTACTTTTTCTTATACACACTACTCGAGATTTTACTTTAGTTTATAATGTATTTTTTTTTTTTGCAACTTCGATAAGAAATATTTAATAACTCTATATGTTTTTTTTAAATAATACATATCTTTCACACAAATAAAAGCTAATTATAACTCCAATGTCATAGTCACCTTGTATTTATTTCTTATCTAAAAATTAAATTAACGAATAAATATTGCTTTGCAACATCAGTACTTCTAGAAGAACTTTTGGTGTCACGTTTTCCATCTCAATGGGGAAAAAAACCAGCCAAGGAGATTTGAAAGGATTAAAAACCTATCCTAAAGAATCCCAAAAAAGGAAGTCAGATTTAACGGTAGTTAGTGAGATAATTTATTTTTGTTTTTAGTTTTGTACCCTGTTGATAAAAATTGTGAACAAACCGACGAATTAGTTTGATGAAGTACAGAACTTCACAGAATCATATAACCATTGTGACGCAAAGAAGAGAGAAATAGAAGAGAGTACAGAATTTGTAATATTAATAGTAAGACCGGTACAAATTCTACCAATTCTAATAGATCTAAAGTTTAGAACGGTAAATGTTTTACTTATCCTAGCTGTTTATTTGATTTTCTCCGCGGCCACACGATTTACTACAGACTCCATTGAGAAATTAAAATTTTGACTTTAGAACGATACTAATAGTACTGGCCTAAAAATTAAAGCAACTCTTTGACTTTAGAACGGTCCAAGCAATTTGTATGCTTAATTTGCAAAAGTAAATTTTGAGAGCTCAGCAGAGATGGGTGATGCTATTATTATAACCCGCGGAAAGTATACAAAAAAATAAAATATCTGATTAGAATCAGTAAAACCTTTACTATTCTAAACTTTAAGTTATAAAGTTTATTAGGATTGATAGAATTTGTACCGGGCCGTACTATCAATATTACAAATCCTACACTCTTTATGTTTCTCTCTTCTTTTTCATTATTTTCTACCAAAAAAAACTTCCAGCAAACCCACCATTTACGTGGCATCTTTCTATTTGGCAACGATTATACATAATTAACCAAAAATACTCCGAATGAATACTTGCAGAGCACATGCTATGTCCCTTCAAGATAACATTTTTGGTGTTCTCATTTACCAAATTAGTACGATATGAAAGATAAGAAAGTTCACAACGACACAACAGTGAAAATACAACAAAAGGTACTGCCAAATAAACCACAGGCAAGTAAAGTTACCAATCTAGATCAACTCTTAGCAAGCAATATAACTAAGGCTACAAAAATCCCCAAGTAAGAGCTAAAACAACAGAGCATAGAAGTTCAGTCCAAAGACAACAGATCTCAATGACTGACATCATCACATAATTAATCATATTTCTAACATCATCTAACTTTCCTAATACCCATAGTTTGTGGGATAGCTGGAACCATAAGCACCACTCGGGTCAGTTGCCCCAGTACCAGGTGGTCCCGACCCATATGATGACCCATATTGTGGGTAGGAACCATAAGCTGCATCAGGGGCACTTGAAGGAGCTGCGGCCGGAGCAGCTGGAGCTGCACCTCCTCCAGGTGCAGCAGCCTCTGCCATGAAATTCTGCAACAAATCAACCATTGTTTATTAAGGTTAATTCATAAGGCTCATGGAAAGCAATACAAAAATAAAGATATTTTCCCACTGAAAACTTGTCCTAATTATATATGATTCTGTTATCTTGAGGATGTTCAAATTGCTTGATATGGATAATGTGTCACTTAATCCTCTACAGAAATGCATTCTAAAACCCTGAAATCTAATATATACAAGACTACAGATTTAACAATACCATTTCGAATCTATTTTATTCTCCACTTGTTTTGTTAAATGTTCTCAAGTTTCATTCAAATTCTATGGATTATGTTTCATATCACTTCTAATGAGCACTAGATTGCATACTTCACATGCACACTAGTAAAATTCAGGTAAATGTTTGTTAATTACTATACTTGAGTCATACAGCTCAATATAAATCTCACCTGTACTAATTGCTGAGCAGCTTGAACCTGTGAGCTACTACCTACCATCTCAACAGTCATCTCCCCAGGCACACCTCTCGTCTCTTGCACAGTTACAGTAGCTCCACTTGCTCTCCGAATGTAACTTATATTTGCCCCATCAGCTCCGATTACAGCATCCACATAGGAAAGTGGGACTTGCATGTGCTGTGTCACCTGTCAACGAGATAATTAGAAGGTAAACTTAAATGCCACAAATGTATTATACAGTTGTTTTAATTTAATGGAACAAATAATAGTCCCTACTCCCTAGTATACAATCCTCAACCAAAAATCCCCAGCATGTAGACTGGTCAATGCACTCTCATAAAAGGGCACAAAGCACCTAGCGCTCGTGCTTTGAATCCGTGACGTGCCATGCTACCAGGTGCTGTGTCCACCTGTGACATGACGTGCTGTCACAACCAAAAATTTATCCATGCCGTATCGTGCCATGTTGCAGTGTCAGAAACGGACACAACACAGATACCAGCACAGCACGGACATGCCATGTTTACAGAGGCGAATCCACATTCAATGAATGGGGGTCAATTGACCCCCATTCATTTTCACTTTTTTGTATTTATACTCTATTTTTAATATAGTTTAAACTAAAATATTATGGATAGTGTGAAATTAACCCCCATTCGTAGTAGAAAATTTTTATATGCTTTTTGACCCCATTCACGTTTTACCCCCATAGTCTGAAAGTCTGGTTCCACCCCTACATGTTTAGCCATGCCAGGAAGTATAGTGCCTAGTTTATTGTTCATTTTTTTGTTACAAGTAGTACCTCCAAGCAATAAGTATTGAGAACTGATGCAAGAGAATTCTAAGTAAAGAAGAAAAAGGATTTATACTGGACAAAGTTCACTTTTTGTAGGGCTGCTAATTGGACAAGGTTGTCCATGGACACCCGGGCCGAACAAATACAAGACAAAGTTCAGACGGGCTGTGATACAAATGGGCTCAAATATCGAGTTCAGGTTCAATTGGAATTTGACGCACGGACAGAATATGGACAATTACCGAACTTCGTTCAGTTCATGAATTATGAGCAGCCCGTTTGAGCAACCGTTCGTTGGATCGATCTTTCACGTACTCACGTTCTCTCTCTCTCACTTAGCCACTTCTCTCTCTCAGACTCACCGGCGCTGCCTCTTCTCCGTCATGCCAACTCCTTGTGACAATTCGAAGTCGGATCACTTCTTCGCTGTCACACCGCCTCTTCCTGTGCGGCTGTGGAGGCGCGCCTCTCTCATCTCTCATCTCTCCAATCCGAAGTCGGGTCACTTCTTCGCTGTCGACCGTCTCTTCCTGTGCGGTAGTGGAGACGTGCCTCTCTCCTCTCTCCTCTCTCCTCTCTCCTCTCTCCAATTCAAAGTCGGGTCACTTCTTTGCTGTTGCACCGCCTCTTCCTGTGCAGCTGTGGAGGCGCCCCTCTCTCCTCTCTCCTCTCTCCTCTCTCCTCTCTCCTCTCTCCTCTCTCCTCTCTCCTCTCTCCTCTCTTCAATTCGAAGTCGGGTCACTTCTTAACTGTCGCACCGCCTCTTCCTGTGCGGTTGTGAATCGCCTCTCCTGCTTGAACTGAGCAAGAGCTAACAGTGGATTTTTTAAGTTATGGGTTTCCAAGTAGACTCACATTTAATGAAGAGAACCTAAAAATAACTATTATCTCTGTCGCACCATTCTGTGCGAATTACTATTTACTGCAAATATAATAGCATCCATTATGTGTCCAAATGAAAATAGTGTAGCAAAATAACTGTTTATATTTAATTGTCTAATTCGAATTACTATTGGGTAATTTTTGGATGTTCAGAGCTCAGACTGGTAGATGGTTTTCTAAGGGCAGTTTTATGGTACCAGCAGTTCCATGTACAAAACTAGCAGAAACTGGAAATTGAAAGATGTGAAGTTCAAAAATAGATTAGAAATACTACAAAAATCCTAAAAATGCAAAATCAAATATCAAAATCCTCAGCATGATGTCCTCTATATGCCTGCCAAGTGGCATGGCTCAGTTATTTTTGCAGTGTTTTCTAGATTTTCCAGAGGGTTCAAAGGTCATTCTAGGGCTGTTTATGTACCAGTCAAGTTCTATGCCCATTCATTATTGTACTAGATGAAACCAAGTTTCTAAGACGGCATACTAGTAGATATCGGCCCTATATCATTGTTATCTATTATCTAACATCTTAAAATATCTACTTGCTGTTCATATTTTTCTAAGTTCCAATATCATTACCAATACCTATTTGTTCTATTATCGTATTGTTCCATTTATGTTCTACAAGGTACGCATGCTAATTTCATTCCCAAGTAAGAGATAATATGGTACTTATTGAGCGCTGGTACATTTCAATGTTAATACCATTGCAGATATTTGAAGATTTTCAAAGTCATCATAAATATGAACATTTAATATTTGTACTAGTAATATATGTTTTAAGATTGTGCAACATGCCACTTCCTGTGATTTGGCAAAAAAAAAAAAAACATGCCACTTCCTGTGGCAGATGGGTCTTATTACTGGCATTGCCCATTGTGCTATAGCAGAGCTATTTCAGCTACAGGAAAAGTCCTCATAGCTCCATACTAGAGTAACATTGTTATTGGAGGGCACAAATGAAATTATTCCGTGCATATTTTGAACTAATTAACCTTTTTAATATGAGGAAATGAAAAATAGCTTAATCTAATGCACTTTTTTAATGTGTTTTGCAGATTGGCTGCACATTGGTAGAGACATGGTCATGAAAAAGTTACCTTTTTCTAAATTCCTATATTGGTAGAGACAGCAGTATTTTTGTTTGAACTTTGTTTAGGAGTTTATTTTTTTGTGATCAAAGACATTTGTACTTCTATTTTGGGTTTTTGTTAGCCGCTTTTACCTTAATCAGTGTTAATCAATTGCTTGAATCAATTTTGAATTTCAATTAGCTGTTATAAAGTATTGTGAGGAGTTTAATTTACACCTTGAGTTATATTCATCTAACATAAAGCAAATTCCTACAAATACAGCATTATAACTAATTAACTATATTATATAATCATGTTTAGAATGACACTTATATTATCTTGAAACAATTATTATTACATTATCTTGAAAAATAATGATCTGGATCTAGATTACAGGTTTTACTAAGCTGTTGGTCATAATTCCACACAATAGTCACATAGATATTTAATTAAACTCATTAAAGCTCATGTGAAGCAGCTGGGAAGGATGCTAAGTATCTTACTGTTGATATATACATCCCTATTTTAAAATGAAAAATTAAAATTAATCTAAAATGTCCTCTTTTCATTTTTTGCCTTTCAATAAATAAAGGACGGTGAGTTTGCTGGAGTGAGAAGATTGAGAAAGAGAAATGCGAATCAGCAATTAAATATTCTTTGTTGGACAGGGCCCGGAATGAAATGAACAGGGCCGGGCTTTTGGATTAAATGGACAAAAACCGTACATGAAACAGAGAGGGCCCAGGCTTTCCAAACTGAGTTTGGTGTGGACAGGGCCTGGGCTTTTCCTCCAATTCAGTATGGACAGGACCTGGACATGTTCAAGTTCCTGAACCGGACATGGTTTGGGCCAATGGCCCGCCCATTAGCACCCATAATTTATAGATTTCAAACAAAGGGATTAAAATGCTGCTTAAATAGAAAGTTTGTCCAGAGAGAGCAAGAGTAGGGATTTGAGTCTGGAGAAGAATAATTATTCTTAATTTGATTATATCCACTGACCTGGGTGACAACATGAGGCAGCTGGGCAGTCGACGAGTGGGCCCCAGGTGGAGGAGGTTGCTCACGAGCATATGCAGGTGGTGCATAAGGTGGTGGTTTTTCGTAACGTGGCGGAAGCTCAGGTGGAGGATAGTAGTTATCATGTGCTGGGGGTGGGGGCATGTAGTGGTGGGGACCACCACCATAGCCAGGGCCACTGGCAGAGTAAGGAGGAGGATAGTTCTGAGGAGGGGGGCCCCATTGCTGCTGAGCTGGCATCTGTGGTTCCCTCTGTATGTTCTGCTGTTGCTGCATCTGCATAGCAAGAGCACCAATTTAAATATTTTATGAACTGTAAGCCTCGAATTATTTATATTTTCTTGTTTGGTAAAGGCTTCATCATTTTATCAGAATCCTATTTATACATTGCAATACTAGTAGTACAGCTCAATAACAGATTAGTTCTGATTCCAATGCTGAGCCCTGCTTAAAAAAAGAATAAAACAGTGGCGCAAAAAATAAAAGCAAAACAGTGTACATACTTGGGCTTCAAATAAAGGAATGACTGTGCGATCCACAAGAAATTTTCTCAAGTAAGACGCAATCAGTTCCAAAGCCTTGTGCATTGCCGCTGGTTCTCCTTGAATTTCTACTATTCTGTCATCGTACAAAGCAACGGGCGGTACATTTTCTACAAAAAAAAAAAAAAAATATATATATATATATATATATATATATTATTGTGACATAGTTGAAAATCTCAAACAAAATGCTGGAATCAAGTACCATACAATAAACAAACAAGTAGTGTCTTTATTCGTCCACCTAAGATGCCAAGATCAGCACTTTGGGATGTGGTAAAACCAGTAATAACTGGTGCCAGTAGGTAGTATAGCAGCCAGTATTGTCATGGATACAATGGAAGGTATAAGGTTATCTGTACCAGCATATGTAACCTTGCTTATGAATGAAGTAAGAACAATGGCATAACAGGTCACCCTAATACATGGTAAAATAAGTATAAAACCCCAACATTTTTCATATTTTACGAAAACAAAATTGACTTACCACTAACACGAACTGTTGCATTAGAGCCTTCCTGTATTACTTTTATGGTGCCACCTTGCTTGCCTATGATGGTAGCAGCTTGCACACCTGGCACCAGCAGACGTGTTGGTCCCACACCACCAGCACTAGGTGCAGACTGCTCCTCAGACTCATCATCTAAACCATCAACTACACGTTTGTGAACCCTGAACAAAGCCTCCATGGCAGGAGAAACTGGCAAATCTAGCTCCTCCTTAGCCGAAACAAGTACCTTTGCAAATGCAATGGAAATCAGTTATCATTTTAAAGACTGAATTTCCAAAATAACCTTGAGAAGCATCATGAATGATTAACATTTTATATCCAAGAAATGCTGCAGGAAAAAACGTTGTAAAAAAAAAACAGCAGCTAGATAACCTCTATCAAATTCTTTAATCCATCTAATTCGACAGCAAGCAATAAGCAGATGAATTGATTAGAAAATAATTACCGTGTCTTTAAATTTGCATGAGCACATAGGCAAGGATTACAGTGACAACCATGTATATAAATCTTCATGATGTAAATTAAAAGGCATTGTATTATGTGCTATTAAATTCATCTGCTAAGAGCAAAACATCCCACTAGAATATCAAGTTACATTAAGTACATAAAGAGGAATTTTCATATCGGTCATAAAAAGATTGTGCTTTTTAGGTGGATAACTAGGACATTTGAGAGGTTCACAGGGAAAAGATATGTGAATACAAGTGAAAATCACAAAGTTAAATTCTCCTTAGCTTAATAGTTTTCAGTTCTTTATTTCAGAATATTTACAAGTAGTTAACTTATTTAATAATAAAATTGACTATGTTCCATGTTTTTAATTCTTGTCCTTTAATTTCTGTGGCACATGCCCGTTAATGACAGCTTTTACATTGACAACTTATGCTATTGCATGTGTACAAACTATTACTTTCATAATATTTAACATTTCCAAATAATCTTGGAAAAATGTCAAATTTAATCTGTCAAGCAAGATTATCGGATTTACCAGCTGAGGTAGCTTCTTTTCAAGGCAAGACCCTGGTCCCACATAATAGGAAGGACTTGGATCTCTTTTCTTCTAAAGAGTTTCATTTCTTGCCTTACACAACTGCAGACAACCTGCAAGCATTCACCTAGTTATAGTGAAATAGTAGATGGCTAAAGCGCCTTCAACCACTTTTTTCATTGTTTTTACTTCATAATATAATATTTCTCTTATGTTTGATAGTTATATCTGCATATATCTTAAACATCTAGTAATTTTCAGTAGTTCTTCGACCATGTTTAAGAAAAATCTTAGCATCACCATTTCAGAATACAATTTTGTAAGTTTAGAAACTCCTGTTGCTATAGAAATGCCTTAGGGCAAAATATCAATCAAAACCATCCCATGAGACGAACTTGTGCTGCTTTAGCATTTTTGTATTTTGTTTGTCAAAATTTCTTTAGCACTTCATCCTTCAAAGCTTTAGTGAACTAAATACTAGATTTATGTTATATCCACATGCTTGACAGATTTGTATAGTATCACTAAAAAACGGACATGTTAAATTAGCCAACTTATAACTATTAATCGAAATTTTCCTTATCATTGTCTTTCTGTGTAGGTTTCTCAAATCATAGTTCAAAATTCACATTTTAGGCACCAATTGCCTTGGTTTACAAATCAATGAGGAAGGATGTGGTTTACAGCAAGCACTCAGTTCCGAAATGTATAATCATAAAAACCTAAGAGATTTAGATTAGAAGCCCTGCATCATAATAGATTTGGGAGCCCACATAGTAATGATTAGAACTCAGAAGCAACAAATTTATTGGTTTGATTTCCCTTTATTGTTCTTTCAATTTTGTTCGTTGTGATTAAACTATTTCAAAGTTCTTTCAATTTCAAAGTTTTAGCTTTATTAGCTCTTATGGTCGCAGAATTTATACTAATTCTTTGATTATTTAACATATGAACTACAGCAAGAATACCAAGAGCAAAAAAAATTAACAAATTTGATGTTTCAATCTTATATAACCCTAATTTACAACCAAATCAAGATGCGTACCACTCTTTCCTGCACACCAGGTGGCGAGTTGAGAACCCTAATCCTGGCCTTTGTCTCCTCTGACATCTTTTTAATAATATCTCCTTTGTGCCCAATAACAGCGCCTACTTTCTGAACTGGTACGAGCATTCGAAATGCATTTTCACCTGGCCAACCTGGCCACCTCTTCTCCTCTACCTTCTCTTGCAAGTTATAACTATCAGCTCCAATTTGTGCAGCATTCTCACCATTGTTCTCTCCATTTCCAGTCTCTACGTCATTCTCTTGCTCGATTTCCCCTTCTACTTTAACTTCTACGAGCTCATGTGAATCCCCATTTTGTCCCGGGGATTCTTCTTCTTCTTCTTCCTGGAAGTTCTCTTGCCCCTCAAAATTACCCTCATGTCCCTCATAATTTTCCTGCTCCTCAAAGTTTTCTTGCTCCTCATAGTTCTCCCCCGGTTGATCCATTGTACCTGTACATTCATTTTATTTTATTTTCCAAAAAAAAAATGCTGTATTAGATACACGCCATACGATTTATAAATTCGAGATACAAAAAGTACAAATCTACTTTATGAACAACAGCACGCAGTAAATTAGACCAAATCTTGCGATTTAATGAATCTCAGAAAGAATCGACCGCTTCACACATATAGATATCCTCAAGAGAGGGAAAAAGAGAGTAAGAGCGAGTTATCTTGAGAAATGAGTTTTACCTTTAAAGAGAGATCGGTATAGAATGTCGCCCGAGGTGGAGAGCAAACGAGAGTTGGTAGAGAACGCTAGGGTTTCTGATTCCAATCGGGGAGAGAGGGGTACGGAGGGAAAAAATAATAAACGGGATTAGAGAGAGAGACAAAAACAAGCTAGAGTAGATAGGGTTTTTGAATTGGCCCCGACGAAAGGAGATAAGGATTGGTAGAATCGCGTAGAAAAAAAGAAGTCGGGTGAGCACCCGAACCAGTATTGTGCTAATTGGTTGGACGAATGAATTCACATCCTCCCAGTACCTGAAATGGGAAACTTTTCCAATTAGTGGATCCGGACCATTATTTTTAATTCGGCACGAATTTCAAAGTCCAATAATACTACTCCTGAGTAGGACTGCTCTGTCTGCTCATGAGACGAGTTGAGTTCGAGTTGAGAATAACTTGAATTCAACTCGTGAACTTATGAGCCAAGTTGAGTCCGAGTTGCTAATCCAATTTTGAGTCAAAAACTCCAACTTGAATTCAACTCGCGAACAACTCGAGGCATTGACTTAACTTGTGACTCGTAGATAGTATATAGTTTATCAAATTAAAAATTACCAAAATAAAGTCTAACGAAATAAATAGTACATTGTTTATTAAAATAGTACACAATTTAAAATTTTATATAATGAAACAGTAGCAAAATACATAATTAAACAGTATAAAGTTTACCAAATACATAGTTTATTGATGTGTTTTGAGCACTACAAGTAATAATTTCTAAATTGCGCTCAATACAGTTGCAAGTATACAACCTTATCGAGTAGTACTTAGGGATCGTCTCCACAGGGACAAGTTGGAATATCAATTCTAACCTAACAATTTAATTTAGTAAAAGGAAGTAAAAGGGTTTTTGGTTGTTTAATGGTTGGTTTGATTGCGATTAAACTGAATTATACTAAAGTCTTAAAGCGAATTCTAGGTTTTTAACAAGAATAAGAAAGTAGGGTTTCTTAGGGTTCCTATCCACTAGTGTTATGATTAATTGATTTGTTAAATTTGTTCTTGTATTTATGAAGGCACAGTTGGTTGTAGTAGGTACAAAGTGATATCTCTATATTAATACCATCTTCAAACTAGAGTAAACGTCACCTCTCGATACTTGGCTACGCTAATATAAAGTCATTAAGTTCTTGACTGTCCTAATTGATTTAGAAATTATCTTTCACCTCTCGGTACTTGGCACAATTTTCTAAGCAATTAGGTAAAGCCCGTATAAGACAAGCGTCACCTCTCGGTACTTAGCCTATCAAATACCCAATTCTTTATGGTCTGGACTTAATATTCAATTTCTCAATTAAAAAATACCAAATTCTTCAGATTTCATGCAATTTCAGTTAAGTCCTCACAATCAAATAGAATAAATGATTGGTCATAACAAATAACATGAAAATATAAGATAAAATCAACTAAATCATAACAAAAGTTTCAAGTACAAACCCTAATTAACTCTAGAAATACCTTTAGCCGTTCATGGCTAAGGCACAAATCAAATAAAACAAGTCAAGGAGTTCCAAAGGATAGAAAATAATAAAACCCGATCAATGATGTTCTCTTCTTCCTTCTTCTCTCCTCTCTCTTTCTCTTCTTCTAAAAGTCTAGAAAATTCTGTCTAAAAACGTCGTCGTTCTATTCTACAGGTTTCTATTTATATGGCCCACCAAAGTCCAGTCTAAATCCTTAAAAATAACCAATTCGCGCTCTGTAACCGCCTCATTCCGGGCCGCAAGAAGTTTGGTTGCGGGCCGCAATAAGTGCAGTTACAAATTTTGTCAGCAGAAAAAATAACTCATTACGGGCCGCAAGAGGTTTTGTTGCGGGCCGCAAGAAGTGAGTCAGTGAGCCAGAGAGGAGTCCAGAAAAAACAAGGTCTTGCGGGCCGCAATGAATTTGGTTGCGGACCGCAAGAGGTGAGTCTGAGAGTTGTCCAAATGCTGGAAAAATAGGAGTATGTTGCGGACCGCAAGATATGTTGTTGCGGGCCGCAATAAGGGAGTCTGGAAGTTTGGCATACTGCTGAATTGATTGCGAGCCGCAGTGTATTTTATTGCGGGCCGCAACAAAGGTGAAAATGCTCCAAATTTTGTGCTGACTTGCTACAAATCACCCGTTTTGTTCTGATAATCTCCAAATGCTTGATTACCTGCAAAATAAACATAACTAGGGCAGTAACTTGAACTTTTGGATATTTCTAAACTAATCAAACCTAATTTCAACAAAACTTGGCTTAAATTACATATCAAACCCTAGGTTTCAATAGATACCATTTCGGCTTTTCATTTATCACAATACATAGTTTATCAAATTAATGAGTCAACCAAGTTGATTTTGAACCGAGTTAGAGGCAACTTGGATTCAACTCATGAGATCCGATTTGACTCGAGTCAGTTTCAACTCGAGTTATTAGCAAGTTATCTGAATTGATTCCGAACAAGTTATGAGTCATGAGTTTTTTTGTGCACCCCTATCCTTAAGCTAGCCCGGATCCCAAACCAACTAAGAGTTAATCTCAAATAGTAAAGTGAGCAGAATCTTCTATGGTACCTACAAGGATACTGATCCGGACGAATCAGTACTATCAATTTTAGAAACAAACCGATTGAATCCCATCTTGATGCCGCTTATTAATCGCGGTCGAAACAGGAGTCCTGAGGCTGCAAACGAATCAAACCTATCCAAGTTTGAGTTTGAATAAGATTCGAACCGAATTGGATTGATTTGTTTCAGAACGAACTTCAATTGAACGAGTTAATTGCGAACTACGAATTTTTCGAATTGAAGTCAATCAAATCACGAACTACGAATTTTTTTGACAGCCCTAGTTATACCGGTTGTTTATGCATTAGTTTTCTTCATGCGGAACAAAGTTCACACAGTTTTCTTTTATCTTTTACCTTTCACGAATTCACACTGATGGATTATGGGCCAGCCCAAAATTCCCTTACCTTTTAGGCTACTGGATTGATTAAAATCACGGCATAGACCTAGTCAAATGAAACTTATTCCATTGTTAATTTGTTACACTGCTGAAGTATTTTTCTATTATAAGTTATCATTGTATTAACAATTTTGAGTTCTGATATAAGTTTGGTTCCTACATTATTAAAGATTGATAGTTGAAATAATTAATTGCATTATTTGATATTTGAATCTAAATAATCTGCAAATCAATTTTGAATGAATTATATCTAGTTTGAGTTTGAGTTTGACTAAGATTTAAACCGAATAAGTTTGATTTATTTCAAAACAAACTTCAATCAAACAAATTAATTTCGAATCAAAATCAATCCAATCATGAACTACGAATTTTTTTTAGCAGCCCAAGGACTCCATGAGGGCTGTACCGTTTTGGCGGTATGGATTCTTAGAATTTTTTTTAGCAGCCCAAGGACTCCATGAGGGCTGTACCGTTTTGGCGGTATGGATTCTTAAAATGAACATACTATTCAAATGGGACAAATGACAGTGTGACCCGCTAACTAATACATGCTGCTGCTATGGCCATTGACCACTAAGAAAAATAAAATAAATGTTACAATCTGAATCAATTCTAATTTTGCCATCTATACTTAAAAGTTATATAGGTTGCGTTTGGATAGACTGAGAATAGAGCTATTCTTAGAATAGCTGTATTATTTTTAGAACAAACTCATCCAAACAACATATAGCATTTTAGAATAGCTCAGGAATAACTCTATTTCGCTATTCCACATAAATGTTGGATTAGCTCAGGAATAGCCCATAGTTTCATTATTTTATTCCTTCCCTCCATCACTATTCCAAACATATAATCAAAACAACATTTCTACTAATCCGGAATAGTCCAAATTAGTACTATTCTCAAACAACTTGGATTAGCACTATTCTCAAGCACTAATCCAAAAATCATTATTTTTGCACTATTCCTTACACGATCCAAACGCACCCATAGTATTGATGCAAATAAAAGTGTCCACACGACACGACATAATTTTATTTTATTTTAAAAGGACAAGACATGACTTTGAACACATATATAAAATTTATATAAATAATTAAATGAAATAAAAATAAACAAAAAGAATTTTCTATAATTTACTGTCAAAATATATGCATTCATGATTCACTGGTACATTATTTCTCAAATGAAAATGATTCACTGATACATCATTTCAAGAAAGCAAAAAAAAAAACTAAACTAAATTATTTATAAGCACAAAATAAAATTAGATTGAATTGTTCAACTCAAAACACAAGTCTTGAGAATAAGAATATTTTTTACTTTTTTAGAAACAATAACATCACCTATCCTCTAAGGATGCTGCTGGTTCACACAGTCGACACCTCTAACAATGCAAAGAGGACTTACAGCACCGAAATCGGTATCAATAGTGGAATGGTCGCCACCAACATTTGCAATGACTTCAACAGCAACCCTGACTCCAATATCAAAATCGTTCAATGCCGAGAGCACTATGCTAAATTGTTATCCCAACAAAGATGAACAAGACAAAGCATGACATCTTAAAGGAAGCCATTTTTGCTTTTATCAGTCTATCTCACTATTAAATTTCAATTTCGAACTTGGTTTGTCAATTACAAATGCACAATCCAAATTAGATCTCTTAACTTAGCACGAATCTCAAAACAGACCCCTAAAGTTTCTACAAGTACGGATTGATTTTGACCTGGCTAGAATTAATCTGACTTGCTTGAGTCAGGTATTTGGGAGGACGGGAGGATACAGATTCGTGGGAAGGGGTTAACAAAAGTTCAGTTTGAAGGCCAAAATTGTCCTTTCAATTTTTTTATTAATACTATTCTTTATTTTTTAAGTGATTAAATTTAAACAATGGTTATATAAGTGACTTTAGATGAGGCGATAACTATTTTAAATTTGGTGATGAAAATATATCTAATTCTACAAGTTATGATGGGCATTTAATTAAATTTCTCTACAAATTATACAACACTGATACAAATAAGTGTCCTATATGATACGTTATTTTTTTCATAAAACACAAAACATGGCTTTGACCACATAATATTTTTATTTGTCTTCAGCCCAAATCACAAAGAAATTCTTGTCCGTCAAATAAGTCAATTTTGGTATTTTATTTATATTAAGAAAATGTTATATTTAATTAATAGAACTAGGGTGTTCGTAAATTCACCAAACTTCTTTATGAACTCAATTCTAAAATCTATAAGATTGACTACAAATGACAAATTTGAACTATTGAAATCCGTCTACTTTACGAGTGATGTATCTACATATAAAAATTAAAAATTTTCATGTAGACACATCATTCGTAAGGTAGATGAATTTCAACTGTTCGGATTTATCATTCGAAGTCAAGCCGATTAATTTTAGAGTTGAGTTTACAAAAAATCTTGATGAACTTAAGGAACACCGTAGTTCTACTGATATTTAATTATATTTTGAAATTGAAAATAATGATATAATAATTCATTGGCCATATTTGGAGAGACAAAATTTTATTCATCACTCCATATTAATTTTGGCAACAATAACGTAAAAAATTTGATCTAGTGATTGTTGTAACAACAAAGACATTAAATAGTTAAATGGTTTGACCTCAACCTTTGCTTAAAAAAAAAAATAGCATAAAAAAAATTTCGAGGTCAAGACAGCTAATTATCTCAAGCAAAGTAGAAAAAGAAAAAATTTATTTGCAATGCTTCGAAACATGTGAAAATAAAATAAAATTGAAGAAATGACAAAGTCTCATTTCACTAATCCAATGGGTGATCATCCTAACAGAGAAATTATCTGTTACTGCCCAAAGCAGAAATGTCGTGTTTTTCAATAAATACCCAATTATTTTCTAAGCATCTTTCTTCGAATTTATTCTATTGACAATTTGGCTAGTGTAAGAGCTAACACCTTGACCCCATTAGAGATATCTTCTATTGATGCATACTCTTCAGGCTTGTGGCTATACCCTACAAATTCATTAAGGGTCAATATCTAGATTCTTATATTAATAAATTTCTCGCTGTCCAATGAAAACTTGTTATAGCATACCTTTGTAACAAGGGATGAATATCATGCCCATAGGTGATATCCTGAAAAGTTTCAGTTCACTTAGTTTTGCTTATTTATGGATGTAAAACTGAAGGTAAGGAGATACACTGACAACCACATTTATTTGAAAACTGCCACAACTCACAAAAGGATTAGCCAAATGAAAGACTAAAATTGCAGGGTTATATTTGCTACAGAATAGACAAGCTGTATATCAAATTTGACGTGAATTGAGAATGGTTCAGTTACCGATCAAGTGTCGATAGATTTGAACTAATAAAATTTACTACTGCTCAATTTGTATATTTGTGGATTCAATTTAAGCGTTCTCTAATTTTACCTTTTTTATTTTGATAATTGTTTGATCCGCTATTAAATAAATCTTTATGTGATTAATTTCAAGAAAAAACTTCTCCCTTCTTCATTTGGCCAGTCATGGTTGAGACAAAGCTGGAATTACCAACCTTTTACTAGCTAAACTAATACAGTACCAACCATCGAACAATAATTAAGCAAGCAATTCATGAAATATAAGAAGGAAAATTCAGTTACTGGTCCTTGAAAGTTTCCAAAAGAATCCAGGTCCTGAATTTCCATTTGCCCCAAATTAGTTCTCGAACTTCTAAAACAGAGTTTAGTTTAGTCAGCTCGATTAACTAACACCTGTATTTTTGCTCGATCAACTTTTTTTTTTTTAAGTAATACCACAAAAAACAAGTTATTAGACACTTTCACATAGGCATTGATTAAAGATGGATATTTTATGTAAGGTTGCAATAAGCCCATAAAGCCCAAGAAAACAATCCAACAGCCTAGCTCCGATTTTGAGTTTATTAATTAATGCCTAGCTACAGATACGGAGCCTAGTTGAGTAGTTGGTAACAGCTGGCAACCGCAAGATAAAGGACCGTCCGGGTTTTCACTAGTAGAGATTATTTAGTCCCACACCGCCAAAACACAACATTCAAACCCCACAAGAGCACTATAAAAGAAGCCGGGTTATGAGAAAAGCAGTAACATTTAGACTTTCAGATAGTTGCGGATATCCGCTATGTTTTGAAGTCTGGGTATATATCCGAATCCGTGTTCAGATTTATTTTGAGTATATAAAAATTATCCGTATCCAAATCCAGTAATATCCGAATCCGTTTAGTCCGAATTCGGATTTCAACCGGATACAGATCGGATTTGGAGCGGATAATCCGTATCCATTTTCACCCCTACATTCAAGTGTATTTTTCCTTTTCGGTAATAGAAGTTGAAGACAAAAGTTACAGTTTGGTTGAGGAGAAGCAAACTTTATTATGCTTGGAGTATACAGAACTCGGTTCATAGTTAGAGAAAGACTGAGTTTGGTGTAACATGCTGATGACACGACCCACAAAGACCATGCCAGAAAAATTAATCAACCTAATAGGACCAAGTGAGTTAGTTTCTGAAAATTTGGAAACAATTTCACACAGATCAAATTTCAAGGACCAATTCTGAAATATCCCCGTCCCAAAAGAAAAAGACAAAGAAAGGAATTAAAAACTTCATACCTGGCCATGAAAAGGGAATCATGATAAGCTCTACTGATCATGAACTTATGTCTCAAATTCAACTGCTCAGTTGCAAATTCCATAGCATCAATCACAGATTTGTCAGACAGAGCTGGTGGGTCCTGGTTGATTATTTTAAACTCTGATAGCTTGACTTGGCGATTTTGTGAAATATTAATGGCTGTTTTATGCACTTTTTCAATCACATCATTCCGCCTATTCTCATCAATATCTCTTATATCTGAGGGAACATTTGATTAGCAGATGAATTTCATGAAAATATGTGGCACAATCATATACTATTGAAAAAATAATTTACCAATTTCTATGTGGGATTTGCTTGGGATGCTATTGATAGCACCAGGGTGTAGCTCCAAAATTCCTTTAAGAAGTTAACACGTGTTAGTGAAGAGAAATACTAGTAATGAAATCCAATGATGCCAAACTATTTGGCCTATCATATTAAGTGACCAAGGGCAATAACATAAATGCACATACCAACAGTGCCTACAGTGTCAATAGACCCTGATTCCAAAACATGTCTCTCTACTGCTAATGCCAACTCTGCTGCAGCTAATCCTGCATCATTTCTGTAATGATTCACAACCAAAATTCATCATTTTTGTTTTTTTTTAGTTGTTTGTTAAGGATTTAGGCTCAAACAAAAATAAATAAATAAATAAATAATCAAGCTGTAATTTGTCTATTTCTCACTAGCAATGTTTTTTTGATAGAAATCAGGCAAAAAAATGGAGAATTAAAATGAATATGTTGTTCCGAGTATCAAGTGATAGGTATTAAAACCATACTCTGGAGGGCACTAGAAGGTAAGTGGGATTTGAACCTAAGTCTCCACAACCACAAAGTGGAGTTCTAACCACTAGGCTATAAGTAAACATTTGACATTTTATGAGGGGGTTGGACCATATAAAAACTTTTAGAAAATAAAATTGAATTAAATTTCAATATACATAATTAAAATTTTAAAATCATAGGGGTGGCTAAGCACCCCCTATGAATGAATGTAGATCCGCCGCTGTTACTCTGATAGTTCTAGGTAAAGATAATTATAGAACTAAAACTGAACCAAAGTAGAGATGAATGAATATCTATTTAGTTAAAAGTGAACCTGTTTGGCATGAGAACAGCCCCAGCATGACCTCCATTCCCTTCGAACTCTACTTTGATACTTGCCGGTGCAGCTATTGCAGTAACTATTCCGATTGACAAACCTAATATCACACAAAACAAATATCCAAATCTACTATTACGAGAAATGTATGATTTTTAGAAAAATAATATAAAGAACAATTTCTTGGTTTACCAGAAAAATCACAAAAGATCAAACACATTTAAATATGTGAATAAACACCAAACCTCCTTTTTTGTGAAAACTCTACATGAATTAAGCAAATGATGAAGAAACGAATGACCATATGGAAATAGGATATATTTTAAAGCTTTATAATGCTACCTGAGATCACATGACATTTTCAGCTTTTTAAGGGGCATGAATTAAATGTTCCCTACAAAGTATTATTGTTTTACTTATTTTGTTCAAATTTTCTAAAAAAAGAATTTTTGAGACGATTTGCATGGTTGATACCTTTGTGACTAGAGATGCCGAACATAGTATATGATGTTTTTTGGTTTTCTAGGGGCACAAATGAAATATTTACCTTCCTCCTCTAGTAAGGGACCCTGCTCTATATGCAATTCAACAAAGGCAAAGTAGCTTCCTTCGGCTAAATCCATTTTGGATAAGTCATCTGGACTGAGATTGTAACCGGCAGATTTAGCAGCATCAAAAAATGAAATGTTTTGAGCATCTGCTGCTTTTTTCAGGGTATTGACCAAGGCTTCACTTCCTGCCAATAACCGGCTGCACATGTTTAAAAAATAATATGTAAAGAGGACTATTGCAAGTACCAAACTGGGCTTTTATATGAATGATGATATTGCCAAATGTGCAATTAAGATGAGCAGGACCAATTATTCCCCATAGATAACTTGTGCTTCAAATTAAACCTGATTTTGCCTAAATCAATGCTCACCTTAATCAAATTTTACCTTAAATTTCCCCGTAACTATGTTAATTTATACCCAACTCAGGTTTATTCAGCTGCATAATTAAAAGAAAAAACATAAGATTGAGAAGCTCACTATTTTTCTGTCTAATGTAAGTAGCTTGTACCTTCCCAAACAGCTGATACCAAAACGAGTTGGCTCCTCAGATGTAAACATGATAACCTCCAATGCCCTTTTGGGCTGAAAACCAGACCTTCAGAAAAATAAATAAATAAACACGTAAATAAAAACTTCAGCATAATCTATTAGATGAGAAACACAAATTTTTAGGCTATATTTTTGCTTAAATTATACAGCCATGTTCTAACCTTCTGAGCACATTAATTGCTTCAAGGGCACCCAACACACCTACTACACCATCATATTTTCCAGAAAATGGTATTGCATCTATGTGAGAGCCTGTTGCAACTGCTGGAAGCCCTTTTTCAGAACCATCCCTGGAAAAAGAACAAATTGATTTAACAGTAAGGTAAAGTTAATTAGTAAGAAGATTATTAAGCTCACGAGGATTGCTGTTTTCATGTTTGATACTGGTACTGGGTGCTGCAGGTACTGGTGCAGGTACATATAAAGAGAGAAAGCAATACCAAAGCATCACAATAGATATTCCCTTGTTTAGCCTCTAGAATCAATTAAGTACAAGTAACTGTACCAGTCAGTGGTACAGCTCAACAATGTTTTGTTATTATTAAACTCACCATCGACCATAAATATTACCCACAGCATCCTCTCGAACCGAGAGACCCACTTGCTCCATAATTCCTTTTATGAACCTACAAAGGCAAATGAAGAAAATAAAATTCATTAATTTAGCACAATATACCACTAGTCGTAAAAGATTTTATTTCAAGAGAACAATCTACAGTTATGATTTTGCATATGACATATACCTTCGAGCTAGATTATCCTTCTCGCTATACAAAATTCTCGTCACAGACGGGGCTGGAGAATCAGAAAACGTCGATAGCTCATCTATCTGATAAATACCTCAAATTAGCTTAAGTTCGCAACATTAAGTACCCGATAATTCACAATAAAACCCATTAATTACGACTCTTGCCTGGCTTTGTAGCTTCTCTGATTCGACAGAGAAAGAATTCAGAGAGAAGGAGAGAATTGAGTTGTGAGAATCGGTGGGGTATCCAGAGAATTCCTCCATTGTTTGCCGCGTCGTGTCTTCATTGGTCGCCGCTGAGATTGAGTAGAAGAAAGAGATGAGAAGCAAGGTGAGGATCGAAGTGGAGAGAAGTTTTGATGCCATTTTGGCGATTAATTTTGATGGAATTTAGGCTTTTAGCTGAAATGCTGAATGTAATTTGGCTCCTGCTACTCTTTCAGTGAGACCCGTGGGGAGCTATAACACTATACAATTTACTCTGAAATTATTTACAATCCTTGTAAACAATTGTAATATCAGGAGTTCGGTGATTCAGGAGCTCGAATATTATTCTAGAGAAGTTCCATGCAGGGGATTTTACAAATACAAGTATAATACGGTCGCACCATTCATTTTTCTGGGAACACTCCTGTCAATTTTTTTTTGACAAAATTGCCCTTGCAAAACTATTTGATAACTAGAGAATGAGATAGCATAAATATATTTTCCTAAATGGCCCAATGTGAAAATAAACAACATATCATTTAGTCCCAAAAAAATTAGCGAGGATGATGCATCTTTCAATTTTTCCACTGAAATTGGTTCTAGTATTAATTTCATAAGCAGCTAAAAAAATATTTGGAAAAATAAGCAACTCCAAAAAAAAAAAAAAAGACAATTTTCATTATAATTATTATAACAAGATAAAAGTATGAAAGAGCTTTAATTACAGGAAATTAAGAGAAAGAGAAGACACCATTATAAAAAGACAATCCCTTATTAGTTAAATACTTTAATACTAAAGGATGTAAAAGATATAAACGACAAGAGTAGTTAGAATCATACATGAAGATCTATTTTAATTTTGAAGTATATTAGAGAGCAAAGAGGGCTCGAATTACTATGAAAAATAACAGCACAAGGTTAATTTTGTCATATACAAATTATTGTGCTGTTCGGAGAATAATTTAAGCTGATCAAAAGCACACATGTGGATGACGTGTATAGTTAGGTACGGACTAAAGAAACAAGTCCCAATTTCGGCTTCTTCTGTTTGGAAATATGATAAAATAAAATTCCATTATGTCCTTAGAAAAGTTCATTTTTTGTAAATTAAAATACTCGAGACCTTTTCTTAGGAAATAAATCTGTTGTTACTCTAATAGAATAACAGGTTCTGTTATTCTGATTCCAACCATTTAGAGTTGTCGATGTGTAAATCTCAATAATTTTTTTTTCATATAATAATTTTAACCAAATTGAATGATTGGAATCAGAATAACAGAAGCCTGCTATTTCACTAGAATAACAGCGGATTTATTTTCTAATTTCTAAGTCTTAACACGGCAAATGCTAACTGTTGTACTTTGCTTTTATTGATGGGCTCTTTTCAGCCTATTGGCCTTACCGAAATAAAGGATTAAAGGCAGCTTTTGAAGCAGATAATATGCCTCTCAGAGGATGCAAATCCAATTGAGTTGCCACTTGTGTGGGGTGAACTTAATGGAAATAAGAAATCACCTCCTATAACCTGTACCTACTCCAGGAGGTTTTGGTGGGGCATGTGCGCCAACTTTAATGTCCGCTTTACGGATTGAGACACCAAGAGAGTTGTCAAGGTATGAAATTGGGGAAGGGCGAACCTACCCACACATCAACAAAGGCTTTGGAACAGCATGTGGGCGGCGGGAGCATGAACGCTATGGAGGAAAAGAAACCGCAGGTTCTTCTCCAATAAGTGGAGATTGGTGAGCCAACTCATCGAGGAGACAATTAGAGATATTGTATTATGGTCTTCTTATAGTTTTTAGTTGTGGGGTGGTGTGGGAATGGTCTCTCTCGGTCTAGTGGCTTAGACTCGTTTAAACCACTCCCAATGTAATTAAAGCTGTAAGAGGAGGTGTTTAGAATTAGACTTTGTAACTTTTCTTTTTATCAATATGTCATTAGCGGTAAAACGCTAACCTTCAACAAAAAAATATGCCTCTTCTGGAATGAACGCATGAGATGGGATCATTTATATTGATCAGCTCTCTCCAAAGTTGAATTCAAACTCTACCACACCGTCCTTTACATATATAAATATAAAAATATCTTTATTCGATTGGTTACGTATCGATCTAGGCACTTAAACACGTCATGATTCTAATACGGCACATACGAACTAGTTTGATTACAACATGACATCTCACGAGATACAACAATACACAGACCATGCATGATCAATTATAACTATAGGTGATCAAAAAAACATAAAATTATGTCAATTTATTTGAAATAACAATTCAAATTCCGAACAATTGTATTTATGTTTTATACATAACTCTTTATACAACATTGTTTCTTTAGTTTACAATAATTTACAATTATTCCCTTTTTATCATTTTTTTTTTAATGTTTTATGGCTTTTGTTCTTACTTAAACTAACTTAAAATTTAAAAAAGGAGTTAAAAGCAATAAATTATGAATATGCATGACTAAACGTGATCAACCACATCATGTTTGATCACAACATGAGAAATGTGTTTTAATCTTTTTTGCGATTTTGATCATGACATGGCATAAATTTGCTTCTCCTAATTCCTACTTCTATTCTAAATTCAAAATACAAAAAAGGCAAAATTCATACAGTGCATATGCAATGGCTACAAATAATTAATCTAGGTACTAGTATCGTGTCCGTGCATTGCAACAAAAACATATTATAAAAAAACAAAAAAGATTCTCATATAAAATAACATATTTTTACAAAAAAAATAGATCAATGAGAAGGATATTCAACAATATCCATGAATTTCATGATATTAAAATAGATTTGTTTTAAATCAAAATTATAAATAAAAAAGCCAATTAGTATAATAAAGTCTAATGGGAAATAACGTTGATATAGTGCAAATGCAAAGTCCATTATGTAATGACATACCTATGAACTTTCTTTTACCGGTACATAATAGTATTGTTTTTTTTTTGTTATGTTGCTTAATGATGAAACAAGAGAGGAAAAACAAAATTAAAATATGTTGTATTATTTGTTGTTGTCATATTATGACATCTTTTGTTATCATATTATAACTCTTGTTATTGTTATAAGAGCTACCGTCCTCTTCTTAGGATTTATATGCATTAATTTGTGTATCTAAAATAGAGAATTGAATCATATTTATTTAAATGAGATCATTAAATGAAAAATAAAATTCCTTAATTGATATAAAAATAAAAATAAAAATAAAACATGACCTATCAATTATTAATCAATCCAATTTCCTTAAATAACATTTAAAAAATGGAAAGAAATCATGACTGAATAGAAATCAAGTACCTGACAATTGAATAAGAGGGTTTATGAAAGTTTTTCGAAAAAAATGGAAAAAGTGAAGGAAGCGTAGATTTTGTGAGTTAGAGAACACTAAAAAGTGTCGGCGAGTACGTATCTAAATAAGTTTAAACTTCTGTACGTTAAAACAAAAGATGCATAAATAAAAAAATGTAGACTATTTGATCGGCGGACTATTATTCAATGCAAAATTTTATTTTGTAAACACTTTTATTAGCACATCAAGAAATTTACATGCTTAATCATTTTGTAAACACTATGATTTAATTTTAGGTCTCAATTCAACATGAATAATTTATGCTTGTTTAATTAGTTGGAATAATAATAAAATTTGACTCTAAATAAAATTCTAACGATGAACAACCTAGTTAAATAAGAAGAGATAGAATTTGGTTAATAGATGTATATAACAGCAAAATAACCCTTCTGTGACCGGTATCAATGACCGATTTGATTGCCGGTCGCTGAAGACCAACTAAAAGAAAAAAAGAAAAAGAAAAAAATCTTCGGCGATAAAACCCTTCTGTGACCGATTTAAATTGGTCGCAGAAGGGTATGCCCTAAAAAAGGACTGCCAAATATCTTTCTTTTTTCCTGTCTCCGCGCGCGTTTTAGGTTTAAACAGCTGCGCTGCGCCGTCCGAAACTACCCGACCCCCGCCAACACCCGCAAGCGAAAGGCCACCACTCTTGATCGGTCTCTCTCCCTAACTATCTCTCTCCGTTTTTTTTGTGTTTTTCTGTTTTGTTTCTATTTTTTTTCTCTGATTTTTCTATCTTTTTTCTGTTTTATTTCTGTTTTATTTCTGTTTTGTTTTTCTGTTTTATTTCTTTTTTTTTTTCTGTTTTATTTCTTTTTTTTCTGTTTTATTTCTTTTTTTTTCTTTTTTCATATTTCTTTTTTCGTTTTTCTTTTTTTTTTTCTTTTTTTCCGTTGTTTTTTTTCAGTTTTTTTTTTCAGTTTTATTTCTTTTTTTTTCAGTTTTATTTTCGTTTTTTATTTCTGTTTTTATTTCTATTGTTTATTTCTGTTTTTATTTCTGTTTTTTATTTCTGTTTTTATTTCTGGTTTTTTTTTTTCCGTTTTTTTTTTCTGTTTTAAATAACCCTTCTGCGAATATCATCGGTCACTAAAGGGTCATCTGTGACAAGTGACGTCAGGGGCTGGGCATCAGTGACGGAGCAACTGTGACCGGTTCTTCTGCAACCGATTTATGTCTTCTGTGACCGATTTGGCAGGCCGCATGAGGGTTATTTTGCTGTAGTGGTATTATGTGTAAAAATAGTTTGAAGTCATCACATCATCTTTTCCATCAGTGTAATGTCACAAAAGACTTACACAGGATGATAACGGTACGTCTTGAAATAAGGATGCAATTTCAGACCATGCTAATTAATGAAGATGCAGTTGCTATGCTAACTAGTCCCACATATGAGAAAGAAGCAAGAGCAATCATGTTGATCACACATCTTGTGAGAGAAAGGTGTTGCAGAACTTTCAGAGAAATTACGAAGAAAATTGAAGAGCTGGCAAACCAAGTGGAGATATAGCTCAACACATGCACTACATTGTTCATAAATTAATTTTTCTTTTTTGCATATTTTCCTTTTTTTCATGATCATCTTTTCGTTTAATTTTTTTTTTATCAAATGTTTTGAGCATTTTAATTTTGCATACTGTAGTTACAAACTCTATGTAACTTATCATTTAATATAATCAAATGAGGGCATGATTCTTATTTTTCCTAAAACAAGCAAGAAAATAGTATTTAATATAATCAAATAAGGGCGCGCATGCATGACCCTTCTTTTTCCTAAAAAAAAGAAAATAATATTGTGCCAAGTGGAATAATTTTTTTTAGCTCCAGATGTTTTTCGATCTTTGTGGTGATCTTGATGGTGCTGAACTGGAGAAGAATAACAGGCTAGAACTTGAGAAAACCTTTTCGTTCCATTAATTTTTATTTACAATTACCGAACGTTAATTATATTATCTAACATTCTTGCCAGTTGTCTAGATGCCTTACAATTACTTTTGACTAGCAACTGAAGATATAATTGTCTTCAGTTACTAGGTAGTAAACTCTTCTTGAAAGAATAGGTACGTGGAAGTTTTCTCTTTTAGCAACTGAAGGTAGTGTTTATCTTTTACTATCATGGTGGACTGGAACTGACAATGATACATGAAAACACGTAATATTCTAGAAAAGTAGGAGAAATAAAGTATCTATATATATTTGCAGTCTCAATTAAAGTGAAAATAAAGAGATGATTTTTTTTGGGATTTTCTGACAGTGAGGCACGTTTCTGTCTGATGAGCAAGTCTGGAGCTTTAATCAGAAAAGGTTTCTATACCCAATCCTTTTTACCCAGTTTGTACCCAGACATTTCAGATAAGATTTCAACTGCTTTTAACCGTCAGCCTTTATGTTTTGTTTATTTAAGAATATTTCTCCATTTCTAATTCCATATTTCCTTCTCTCTAAAACACGTATTATCTATTCACCCCTAAAATTCCAGCACCAATGCCACCTTAGTATCCATTTCCTCCTCTCCAAAACTGATCGTCATCGTCAAATCAATCAACGCTCCGATTAGACCATCTTCGTCTGATCAGATCGTCATCGTCATCATCCTTGTCAACGGTTCAACAAAACAGATCTATTTGTTTTAGTGCATGCATTCTCTTTTTTTCTCCGCAATAAGATTTGGTGTTTAACATCCTCCGCTGAAATCAATTGATTTTTATAGAAAGTTTGGCATCTGGCGACGCTGATTGCTATAGCAGCAAATCATTTATTTTTTCGAAAAAGCTCTTAGCAGGAAATCAATTGATATACATTAATAGCTTGATTTTCAAAGGATCAAATCGCTAGAGGCTTATTCGTGGAACCGCATCACTTTCGCATCCAAGAGCTACTCGTCATGATTGAATTCGGTGAGTACAAGTAAAATTAGAAAGATATGAGTATTTTAAGGCTTTTCTCGGATATCAACATTTAGGTGTTGTTTTTTTTATTCTCCGTGCCATAATAATTTAATTTTTCCTTTGAAATCTCACACAAGTCATAATCAAAATTTTGTTATTGCGCTCTATGTATTCGACAAGCCATATCGCAACTGATCTGTTGCTTCTAGCGGATTCTGATATGATCTAGTAATACTTCGAGTCTAAAATAAGGTTCTTGATCTGATCGGGATTCTTGATCAGAAAGACAGATCAGGCCATCGGTCAGCTCAAATGTCGCCCTATCTACTCTCTTGTGACCTAATTTCACTTTCCGGTCTAGCGAAGATCCTCGCGTGGTGGCGGTTCATTGGCGGACAGATTTGCAATTCTCGCGTGGCTATCGTCGATTTTACGTACAAGATCTTAAAATCCTAGTTACTGATCTCTTCTTCTCTTGTCCTGACATACTCTTGCTAATTTTTTTTCTAATAAAGAGATGGAAATAGAAGCTATGATTCGTAATTATTTTAAAATTGTTTAAAATTGTTACAGTATTGGTTTAGAATTGTTACAATATTGGTTTGCATTTGTTACAGCATTTGTTACAGTATTTGTTTGCATTTATTACATTATTGGTTTGCAATTGTTACAGTATGGGTTTGCATTTGTTACAGTATTAGTTTGCATTTGTTACAGTATTATTTTTCATTTGTTTAAGTATTTATTATTGATCTTCATAGATCTAAATAGATTACTTTTTCAACGTCAGGTTAAGAACCTGGCAGATCTAATCTGAAACCTAATTAAACTGAATATGCATTTGACTTGTTCGATAAAATTCCTAAAAGAAATTGTTAGAACTCTGACTTGTTTTGATTTTTGTGATTAACGATTGACAAATTTAGATATGAATCTGAATAGATATATTTAGATCCGTGATTATTAATTATTTTTACTTAGTTGTACAAGATTATTTATCTAAATGATAGATTCTGATATGATCTGGTAATACTTCGAGTCTGATCTGATCTGATTTAATATGTTAGCTGTCAACTTGTTGTAGCATTAATTTATATTTGTTACAGTATTGGTTTTCATTTGTTACAGTTTTGTTTTACCTATGTTACAGTATTAGTTTTCAAATTTAATAGTATTATTGAATTATTATGTTTCAGTATTGGTTTCCATTTGTTACAGTATTGGGTTTAGATTTGTTATAGTATTGGTTTTATATTTGTTACAATATTGGTTTGCATATGTTATAGTTTTGTTTTACTTTTGTTAGAGTATTGGTATCCATTTGTTATAGTATTGGGTTTAGATTTGTTTTAGTATTGGATTTAAATTTGTTACAGTATTGGTTTCAATTTGTTATTTGTTTTACCTTTGTTACAGTATTGGTTTTCATTTGTTCCAGTATTGAATTTAGATTTGTTGTAATATTTGGTTTAGATTTCTTACAGTATCGATTTGCATTTGTTACAGTTTTGTTTTACTTTTGTTAGAGTACTGGTCTTCATTTGTTACAGTATTGGGTTTAGATTTGTTGTAGTATTGGGTTTAAATTTGTTATGGTATTGATTTAATTTGTTACAGTTTTGTTTTACCTTTGTTATAGTATTATTTCCATTTGTTACAGTATTGAGTTTAGATTTGTTGTAGTATTGATTTAGATTTGTTATAGTATTGGTTGTCATTTGTTATAGTATTTGTTTGCATTTGTTACAGTATTGGTTTTTGCAGAATTATTTTCTTTGTAATATTTGTAGTTTTAATTGTAAGATTTGTTATATTTTGTATTGCAAGAAGATATATCAAAAGAGCGTCTTATTCTAGCGATGAAACTTCTTACGCATCCGAACAATGAATATCAAATAAGTTTAGTCTAAGAAATTTGTTTCAAAATTTGTGTTTGTTGTTTGCTGGAGAAAGTTTGTTATTTGGACAAAGTTTGTAATGTTGTTTGCTGGAGAATGTTTCTTGGACAAAATATTATTTTTCTAGTTAGTTTATCACTGTGAATATCGTTGTGGATTGGACAAAGTTATGTTTGTTTATAATATTTGTTAGAGTTTTGATTGTCATTGTTACAGTATTCATTTTATATTGTTTTTGTTGTTATTTTTGCAGTTTACGTAGCTATTTTTTACCATATTCAATTTTGATAGTTTGAAACTATAATTTTTAGATATTATTTAAAAAAATAAAAAAATGAGAAATTTAAAAAAATACGAAAAAAAAGTAATATTGAAAACTTCTAGAACGATAGAAAAAACTTTGTAAAAAATAAAAACTTCTAGAAGGGAAAAGTACACAAGTTGTCAGTTTTTAAAGTACAATAAAGTACAGTTAACTGTCATTAACTATCAAAGTACAACAAGTTGAATGTACAAAGATGTTGGAAGTTGTTATTTTTTTTAAAATTGATCCCATCTTTTACAGTATTCGATATTGTCTGTTACAGTATTTATATTTTATAGTTACAGCATTTCTGCCAGTTAAATGACAGTTGATTTGGGTAAAAAGTGGGTACAAATCATTGGGTACAATTAGAAGGATCCTTTGATTAATATGAATACATGTTGGGGTTATTACTGGAATTTTTTTACCAAATTAAACTGTCATCCCTTATTTGTTAACTGGTATTGAATTGCACAAGTTTACTGTGTAGTGGTAGACTGGTACATATAGTACATACAGGGCTAATTCCTTGGTAGTTTGAGATGCTTAAAAGTTAAAACCACAATGCAATATCTTTCAATTTGAAACCTTAATTAAGAACTTGATAACACACCAATCCTCAAACTATGGCAAATCTAAGTCGCCTTACCAAAATCAAAATTGAAATTTTTTTTCAGCAATTTTATTGACATAAGCCACAAATTCATTAAGATTCTCATAAGAACTCCCACCATTACTTGCTGCCTCCTTTGCCAACTCTTTCCATTTTTTAACATTTTTCTTGATCTCATCTTCTTTTTCTCCATGCATGATCTCTTTAACACACCTCATAATCTCATCCCTTCCTACAAGCCCTTCTTCACCTACCTTAGATCTAACACCAACACCCCACACATCCTCTATGAACTTTGCATTAGTCGGTTGATCGAACCAGAATGGCATGGCCACCATCGGCACACCAAAACATATCGCCTCCAAAGTAGAGTTCCAGCCACAGTGTGTGAGGAAACATCCAATTGCTTCATTTGCTAGCACTTTCAGTTGCGGGCTCCATGTCACAACAAGACCCTTCTCTCCTGGATTCTCAACAAAATCTTTTGGAAGTTTCATCTGCTCAGCTGCCCGCACAACCCACAAGAAATACGTTCCACTGTTTTTGAGACCTTCAGCTAGTTCTTCCATTTGCTTGTTTTGTATGGTGACAAAACTACCGAAGGAGACGTACACAACTGAGTTAACTGGCTTTGCATTGAGCCACTTCATGCACGCATCATCTTCGGGTTCCAAAAGGTTCAAGCCATAAGCATTGCTACCGTCGGCTGTTGGTAGGAATGGCAAACAAGGACCAATAGCTCTTACATGGAAGTCGTTCTTGAAGCTTGCTATAGGCTATTATTGGAATATATAGTTATAGTAAGATTTCTGAATTCTGATTGAAATAGTTCTATTGTTAATTAGGAGATTACTAGATTAGTATGTAAATAAGGTTATGGTGATGAATTTTTAATGGGTGATGCTATACTAAGGGCACAAATTACAATTTTGAGTGTAGTGGCAAATCATTTTAACTTATATCGAATTTGTCCTTCATTTTAAATTTCCATCTAAATAAGCAATACACCTTTTAAAGAAGGTATTTAATACACAGCCAATTCGTGTATCATTTTGGTAATTAAGTACTATATATCAAGTTTCAAGTAAGGTAAATTTTTATCGCTCTTCACATTTTAGAATTTGGTAAGATAAAAATTTTTTTGTGAATTTTAAAACTTAATTTAATTTCTAGAATGATTATTTTCGTTCAAAAAATTTAGTACATATGGTATTGTGAAAAAATAATATTTTTGAAATAAAATTGATAGATTAAACAAGTTGCCACAAAAAATGTTAGGCTCCAAACTTCACTAATTTATCAAGTTTTTTTATTTTAAAATTTCACAATAACTAATTGGCTCATTAAAATTCATCTTACGATTGATGGGGTATAAAAATATATTGAGACGGTTAACAATAATTTGAATTGATAATAGTTCATATATGTTATAATTTCTAGTAAAACTTGTATAAGATGATAAATCAACAAATATTTTGATTACAAAACCCTTTTAATTTAACAAACAAAATTAGAAAAAAATAGCAGTAAAAATGCTGTTGAAATAAATAGGCAAACCCAAAAGAGATCACAAAATTTTTAAAATGTTTCACATGAAATGACCCGCAAATATTTTTCTATTTAACAAGTTTGGTTGTTAAAAACTAAAATGGTGGAGCAAATAAAGGTAATTTTTTTTATAAACTATAGAATTAAGAAAAAAGAAAACCATTAGCTGAATAAAGTAAGACACAAGCATGGACATTTAATATTTTTTTGTTGTAAATTGCACCTACTGTTTGCTCAAATTATATTGGAATGTATAAGAAAAAAATTGGCTCTCAATAATTTAATTTTTGCTCTAAAATATATTATTTTAATACAATACCATATATTTTGAACGAAATAATCAATCTAGAAATTAATTGAATTAAGTTTGAAAATTTCACAAAAAAAAAAAAACTAATCTTACCAAATGCTAAAATGTGAAGAGCTATAGAAAATTACATGACTTGATAGTACTTACCATAAAGATACATGTATTAAATATCTTCTTTAAAAGGTGTATTGCCTTATTTAGATGGAAATTTGAAATGATGGATAAATTCGGTATATATTAAAAATATTTGCCGGTGCAATAAAAATTGTAATTTTTGCCCTGAGTATGTATAGTGTCACCCATTTTTAATTTTTTAACTTCTAAACTAAAAAGGAAATGACTGCATCATCTGTATACTGTACAAGACTAAACTTGTTCAAGTCGTGCACCAGAGACATTAATTATTTTCTACGAGTTAATATTTTAGATATTCTAATATTGACTCCTTAAAAAAAATAAGAAACTCTAATTAATACTGATCTCAATATATACCTACAAGTTAATGGTATGCTCAATAAATTAAGTGCTCACCTTCATCTCCAATTCATCAAAAGAATTGAGGAGAACCAAGGCTTTTTTGTCGATGAGCTGATTTAAAGCAAATTCAATAACAGCCGGATATGACCGATCCTTCAATGCAATTGATGGAAAGTCAGATCGCTCCATTGGCGGTAGCCCAAACATGTCAACAGAAGCACCGGATTTTGGTGCATCAAGACTTCCTTTGTTGATGTGATAATAGATAGAAGTTACAGCACATGACTGTGTCGAGAAGGCAACGCTAGGTAGCCTGACAGATTGCGCCACTTTATCACCCCATGCCATAAGCGTATCGAAAACCATGCACGTAAAAGGCTCCGTTGATTTGTTCTCTTTCTCGATAAGTTCTGCTAAGGTCCTTGAACCGACAACCTCCAATGATTGAATAAGTGTCTGAAAGTTTGGGGCAGAGTTTGGCCCTCCTTCGTCATAGCCATCAGAGATGGAGGCAATGGAGACATTGGTGCTAGTTTGAGATTTAATAGAATTTTTTATGTAAGAGGTGGTGACTAATGTAACCCTTAGGCCTTTCAAGGCCAGATCCTTAGCAAACTGCAACATTGGGTTAATGTGGCCTTGTGTAGGGAATGGAAGGACAAGTACATGAGCCACCATGGCCGAGCGTACGCGTACGTAAGAACAATTTTTCTAGCTTTAGAGAAGGAAGGGATGGTTATAGAGCTTGGGGGGAGAGAGAAGCAGAGAGGATTTTTCAAGAACGTAGAAATGATTTATATCAAAGGAAGCTAAAGTACAAAAACATCCTGGCAAAAAAATAAAAATAAAGTACAACAGATAAATTATTTGCTAATTATGATTCTACCTAATAGTAACCGAATACACTTTTCTTTTACTTGATGTCATTTGTGCAGGGAGACCATGATGAATGAAAATAAAACGCTCACCTTTAATCGTTATAAAGTAAGCATTCAAGCATATATTGGACCGGAAAATTAAAATCTTATTGCTATAGGCATGACATTAGTAATTTTTTTTTTACTATTTTATTACCACGTGAGCTCTTATTTTGAATTTAGTTAGCAAGCATTCTGATGATTTGTTGGAGAAGGTTGCTCTTTTGTATTTAGTTAGAAATTATTCTGATGATTTGTCGGAGGAGATGTCATGGCTTAAAAATTGAATTGTTTAAAAAAGAAAAGAAAAGAAGATTACTAATCTTCTTAAAACAAGTAGTTAGAAGAAAACAAAAGAATCTCAGTTATTCAGTAGAACAATAAAATTAAATGAAAAATATACAGTACATCTTTGTTCATTGTAATATTCATAAACAATGAGGTACTTGATATCTTATTAATTATAACCTTTTTACTCATTTCAAAATTCGAAGACTTAAAAAAACTCAAGCACAAACTTTTAATAAGATAGATAGAACTCCATATACGATATATATTACATTTTTCTTTGTGCACACAAAATTCTATATTAATCCTTTCAGCTTAGGCATGTTAGACCTCTATATATAAAATCTAGAGAAGGGTTCCACTGCCTTTATTTTTTCCATACCTCCATTGTACCTCCAAATCTAAACCGTTCATCAACAAATTTGATCAACAGATCAGATTAAAAACCTAATCAGTGTTCTCACCTTCCAATTCACCTCCAATTATCCTATCTCTCGGTCTCTTTCACTTCCCCTCCCCACCTCGCCTCCAGTCCCCCAGCCCCCTCCTCGGCGCACCTCCATGCCCCTCCCCTCCATCCCGGTTCCCCTTTGCGCCCCTCCAAATCAATGCTCTCTCCTCGCTCACGCAACACCTAGCTCCTCTCTCTCTCTCTCTGCTTTTCATCTTTCCTGAGCTCGCACGAAAACAAGGAGCACCTTCAGCCGCCTCCCTTCTCCTTTGAAAACTCCTCTCCATTTCAAAAACAGCAGTGACAACATAATATTAAAGCTGAACGTATCCTGGATTAGTAATAGCTGATTTTTTGTCCCAATTAAATCAAATTGACAATTAGTGCAGAGATTTTGTAGTAATTATGCAAGTGATATTTCTAGCAATTTGTGAGTTATGCTTATTGTTATATCAAATTGTTGGCTGGTATGAATAAAGAAGCAGTTGTTCTTTTTAATAGGATGAAAATTTAGTCATGAAAATAAATCAAGTCTGTAAAAGTTAACGTATAATAGCACTAACAGTGAATGCTGCTTAGTCAGATGGTTGCTTCAATTCTGATCTTATCTGTAGCATTAAGTGTCAGACAAAATAAAAAGTTGTAGTCTTCATTTCAAGGCATTTTAGCCTTGGTTTGGGCTAAAATGCCCACAATTAATTTGAGAAAGTTGCCATAATCCCAGCAAAAGCGTACAATTCATTTTTTACATGGAAAGAATACTGACATTTTTGGTATCATGTATGGCAAGAACATCCAACATTTCATATGATAACGAAGTCCAATTTTTCTGAGTTCCAAGTAATAAAATTTAAAACCATGCAAGGTTAAGTCATGAAATGTAGTAGAGAGAAGAGGGACACTAGAAATAAAGAGAGTTCAATACTCCAATTGGCAATTGAAAGGCGATAAGAAACCCTAGAGCCGCCACAAGGTATTAGTAGTAAAATGAAATTTTATCCTCCGCAGAAGCAGATTGATCTCATTTCACATATGCCATTCCATTAATCCCAGAAAAAAAAAAAAAAACAATATATATGGAACAAAAACAGTATTGATGTTAAGCACAGACACATAGGCAAGTGTAAAACTAATGGCCTTGCCCCATCAGCTAAATAATGCAATAATTACTTAAATATTTGTTCAGTTTTCTAACAAGCTTATATCAGTGAATATGTCAAATAATGGACATCAGAAACGCCTGTAGAAAATTAATTAACTTATAATTTAACACTTGTTGATTCAAAGACTTTCAAAAAACTTTTAAGAATTTCAGCGAGGCACACCTGGCTACTCTGAAGATCATCAAAGTTGTCATTACAGTTTATACAAAACTTTCTGGCCTTAGTTTGAACCCCGCAAAATCTTTTTTTCGTCCGAATAGCAATACCCACCTTACATACCAACACTGTTCAGTTAATTCTCCAAGCAAATTCGACAAAGTTGCTTATCACATAACTGGGCTTACCACTCATGACAAGGAAACCAACACAAAATACACTTTCAACCAATGCTCAATGCAGTCCAACAAAGACTGGATGGGTGGACCTCTGGGTTTCTGTCATATGGTGGGTGGATTACACTAGTCAAGGCATTATTCACTTGTGGTTCGGTGGAAAGAGGTTTGGGGTTAGCATGGAGATGGTCTCCATCTGCTGTATTTACTTGTGTTTTGGCATACAGAGTCATCCATCACAGAGGGATTCTAGTCACCGACCAGGCATTACTTTGAAAGATGCGGGTTCCCATAAAAGTAAGGATTTTCATTTGGCTGATGCGGGATAATAATATCTTAACTCAACAGGTTCTTACGAGCTGAGGATGCACAGTCCAGCCGGGGTGCCATCTTTGTGCCTTGGTAGCACTGGAAACCAGAAACCACATCATGTGGTCATCTCCATATGCAAGAAGTTTTTGGCAGGGCCTGTTCGAGCATATCAACATCCATTTCCAACCTAGGGGCAGTCTATATGGAAACTGGAGCTTGGTGCAACAAAACCTCACAGATCAGGAAAGGATACAGAGGAATGTCATATGGGCGCTCTGGAGGAAAAGGAACAGAAGTTCTTCTCCAATAAACAAAAACCAGTTTATTAATTAATTAATGATACAACAATTAATATTTTTTTCTGATTGCAAAGTGGATAGAGCAAGGAGGAAAGGTATTTTGGACCATCGCGGGTTTTATTGTGACTTATTGCTGGCCATATTTGCTAGTTAGATTTTTCCTTACTGTTAGAGGGTCCCATGTAAATAACTTTCTTTTATCAGTAAATCTGTTGACAGTATTTTACCTTCAACTTTAAAAAAAAAAAACTTTTAAGAAGCATTATCTGCTGAAATTTCAACTTCATCTCCACTAATAGATATCTAATATTAAAAATGACATTCCCAAGCATAACATTAACCAAACTTCAAGTCACCACATGCAACACCTTTTAAGTTTAGATTCTAAATTGTAAGTTTGCTGAAAATGACATTCTTCAAGTCTACTGAAAATGACATTCCCAACTAATTGTAAGTTCATATTCTAAATTTCAAAGCCAAAACATATGGCCTCCAATCAAGAAGGAAAATCTAGGACCTCCTTAATTACCTAAATACAAACCTTTTGAAGCTTTCGACGCTTCTCAGCCATTTCATTGACATAAGCTACAAATTCATTAAGAGTATTATCAGAGCTTCCAGCATCACTAACTGCAACTTTTGCTAATTCTTTCCATTTTGCTGCATTCTCCCTAATCTGGCATCCTTTTTCTCCATCCATAACCTCCTCAACACATCTCATAATCTCATCCCTTCGTATGAGCCCTTCTTCACCGACCTTAACTCTAACACCAGTACACCACATCTCCTCTATGAACTTTGCATTAGTTGGTTGGTCGGTCCAATGCGGCATAGCCAGCATCGGCACGCCAAAACTTATTGCCTCTAATGTCGAATTCCAGCCACAGTGTGTGAGGAAACATCCAATTGCTTCATTTGCTAGCACTTTCAGTTGCGGGCTCCATGTCACTACGAGACCCTTCTCTCCTGGATTTTCAACAAAACCTTTTGGAAGTGTCTTCTGCTCAGCTGCTCTCACAACCCACAAGAAGTACTTTCTACTGGCTTTGAGACTTTCAGCTAGTTCTTCCATTTGCTTGTTTGATAAGGAAGCGAAACTACCGAAAGAGACGTACACAACCGAGTTAGCAGGCTTTGCATTGAGCCATTTCATGCATGTATCATCCTCAGGTTTCAAAAGGCTCATTCCGTATGCGTTGCCGCACCCATCGTGCCTTGGTAGAAATGGCACACACGGGCCGATGGCTCTTGCATGAAAGTAGTCCTTCAGTACCGTCAACGACTTCAAATTGAAAAATTATTTAATTATAATGAGAATTAAATTAATATTTGATAATAATATTTACCCAATGAAGCACATGATGTTTTTCATTTTAACAAACTTCGGATAGAAAGGGTTACATGAACATGTCCGATTTTTTTATTAATCGAAAAAAAAGTATTGTAGATGGGTTTCAGAAATTTTGATATATAGGTACGACGGGATAATTTATCCAGTTTCTAGGACGGGACAATTTATTCATTCTCACAAATAAGAAGGATTTTGGATTTTCGCGCACTTAGAGTTAGATCGTTATTTGGTGTTGTAGTATATGAATTTGTGGGACAGGATAAATTGTCCCGTCCTAACTCCTAACTATATATTAAAATTTCATCAATTTGTTCCCCATGTGTGATATTTGTTTTCGATTAATAAAAGAATCGGCGAACACATACTATCTGCAATGTTTCTATTCTTTGATATTTAAAGAGATATGCACAAGAGGTAAAACCAGACAACTGTTGATGTTGCTTTATCAGATGAATATAAAAGGAATGTTATATGTGATAAAATTTCTTTCTATTTTTGCTGGATTTACTAATCGATTAAGAGGAATGATTTTTATTGTCCGATACATTTCCCCCTTGGTTATCCTATAGCTAGTTACATCAAGCACAAACTCAAATATGCACCTTGCATATCCATGTATTAATTTTAAATTTATTCAGAATTCATATTTATGGACAATAAACACGGGATCATACGGAGTGCTAGCTGTATTTGGTGGTGGGTGACCCGTTGGCAAAAAATATTCCGTATAACTGATCACTTGTCGATCTAATCATAGTCAGAACATGCATTTGCAACATATGTTGCATGGCAGTTCTGTCCTTATTCTGGTGAATAAATATGCAGATCGTACAACTCTGAAATCTCAAAGCACATAAAAATAGAAATTTCTATTTCTACATGCAAACAATTTAAATTAACTAAGTACGTATATAGCGATTCAGATTGTTACCTCTGACTCCAATTCATCAAAAGAGTTGAATAAAACCCAGTCATCTTTGGTACCGTTGAATTGATTCAGAGCAAATGCAGCAAGAGTCGCATCGGATCCATCCTTAAATGCAAAAGATGGAAAATCTGCACGCACCATTGATGGTAGCCCGAACAACTCTACTATTATTCCAGGCTTCGGCACATGAAGGACCCCTTTGTTAATCTGATGATAAATGGCACTTACAGCACAAGATTGTGTCGAGAAGGCGATGCTAGCTAGTCCAACAGACTGTGCTACTTTATCACCCCATGGTAAGATCGTATCAAAGACCATGCATGTAAAAGGCTCGGTTGATCGATTGTATTTTTCAATAAGTTCTGCTAAGGTCTTTGAACCAACAACCTCAAGTGAGTCAATGTAAGCCAAAAGGTTTGGGGATGATTGGAAGCCGCCTTCATCATAGCCGTCGGAGATGGAGGCAATGGAGACGTCGCCAATCTGAGGTTTAATAGAGTTGGTAATGTATGAGGTGGTAACTAAAGTGACTTTTGGACCCTTGGAAGCTAGATCCTTAGCAAACTGCAACATGGGGTTGATGTGGCCTTGGCTTGGCCAGGGAAGGATCAAGACATGAGCCATATTGCAAAATCTGTGAATATTTTTTGGTTCTTTTAATTTAGATTTTGAATGTAAGAGGAGAAAAAGGTTTTCAAGAGAGAGAGAGAGGCAACTTATATAACAGCGCCTGTGCCAAGATTTAAAAAAAAAAGAGTAGGAGCAACTTGACAGCCTCTGTCAAGGATTTGAAAGAGAGAGGGAGAGAGAGGAGTGAGATACTTATAAAACGGAAGAAAAAGTTTGGCAGGAAATATTTCAAGAAAAGAAAGTAGAGAGTACTGGTTATCTTTTAACTGAGTTTCACTTTATTTGGAAGTAAAATAGGAAATAAAGAAACAGTAATTATTTCACTCATTATTTGTTATTTCTCTTTTTAAATCTTGGTTGGTTCATGAAAATGGAGAAAAAGAGAAGTAAAAGGTTGAAATGGATGAAAAGAAACAAAATTTTATTAGGTTTACTAGATATTAGTGTATATTCCACTATTTTTTTTAGTTAAAAATGGCTCAAAATCCTCCATAATTTTTATCTTTTATAATATTCAGCGAAATAAGATTGTTCATAAAAAAAACTCCTTTTTTTTTCTTCGACTACCCTTACAAAATGTATTAATAACACGGACTGAAGAAAGTTTTTTTTTTTCTTTATGGTGTCTCCCTTTATAATATACAACAATAATATCTTTTTTCTAAAATAATAACAAAAATATGCATGCAATATTCATTGAGAAGTGTTGTCTGAATTAAAATTAAAGAACACAAAATTAAGGAAGAGATAGCACAGGAGCTTGGGATGGATACCTAGGGATGGCAATGGGCCTAGCCCACGGGTATTTTGTCAAGCCCAGACCTGGCCTACCCGTAAAAAATCGACGGCCCGCCTGCCTGGCCCAGTCTGACGGGCTTGAAAATCTAGGCCCGCCTGCCCAATGGGCTTTTCCTCCAGGCCCAGGCCTGCCCGTACCTGCCTGTCAGTGCCCATGGGCTGCCTTACCCGCCCCGGCCCGGCCATATGCCCAATTCATTTTTTTCGGCCGAATTTCTCCGAATTTCTATATACTACCTTTATAAAGGGCCCTCTGATAATTACCTGTTGCACCATGCATTAGTTCCAAATACAAGTATAACTGCAAATATTTTTTACGATGAGAAAATTAGAGAACTAAGGCAGAACTTCTGCCGCAGAAGCAATTACACAGAGAAATAATGCTATCAAGTAACAAGTCAAAATAAAAAGAGAAAGGCCGGCACAATTACACAAATAAGTCTAATTTAATAGCAAAATAACAACGAGATGTAATTTAACATAACAAACAACATAGTTTTCCATAATTCAACAAAGTATAATTTAACAATAAGATAAAATAAAAATTTAACACAATTACACAAATAACAATCGCTCTTCATCTAGTACTTCCCTTGCTCCAACCTGCTTTGTCATAAAATGCTAATTACTTTACGGTTTTACAAATTATAAGAAATGTACAGTTTTGGTAGTTCATAAAAGAGAAAAGTTACCTCAACATCATTGGTAATAACAAAACATTGAACCCACTACTCTTCCTCTTCTTCTATTGCTCTCATCTGCAATAATTAATAAAAAAAAACTACATATTTAATAACACCACCAAAAAAAACAGCACCAAATTAAAATAAGTTTTATACTAAATCTCCACCTATTTGTGCAAAACCAGAACTTTTTTAACAGTTAAAGGTTACTTTCACCCTATGATTACAACTAATTTGTGATAGTTGTATATAATTTCACCTTCAGCACTATAAATTTTATTGATTCACAACATGCACAAAAAATGGTAATTATCTGAGGGACCTTTCAAATTTTATTGGATCCGGATTCCGGATCTGAAAGAATCATCAAAATTAGTAAGGTAAGGATAAAACAATCTGTGTCATAATCAATCCAAATTAATATTAAAAGCAGAGTCATAGTCATACGTGGAGAGAGCGACATAATTGGAATTTACAAATGACAACACAATTTGAGAAAATTGAAATTTATACTTACATAAATAGTATTTAGCACTTGAGCAACAACCACTCTTCACCTAAAACCTCTCTTGCTCTGATCTGCTACCTAGTACCTACACATATAAAATATAAGCTTGCCTAAGTATACAATATAACATAAATTTGTGCTAACTAACCTGAAAAAGAAATCATAATAAAATAATAACCTAACATGACATAATAGCAATTGTCTCTAAATTAAATATCTCTCACTCAACCCTAAACTCAGGGAATGTTGTGCACATATTAATTGTATGGTCATTACAATTAAAACATCATAATAGATGGGAATATTAGAAAATAAAAATAAATCACAACATTTTGCAAAAAACAGATTTGAAGTTTTTGCAAAAATAAAATATTGACAATTGCTAGTAATCTAATATATCAGAAAATTAAAATCAGACCTCATTAGCATGATTGAAACCTTCTTCATTAATTTTCATCAACCACTTGACTTTGACTCTCTAGCATATGAAAATAAGCAAAAAGATATCAAAAAATTGACACTTGCAGCTTCCTCACCTCACATCTGTCAAAAATTAACTTGCTCTTTTTTCTCACTAATCTCGATCCTTTCAATTATAGGAGTGGTTAATACTTATTTAATTAAAGTTCTTTCCTTGAAAATAAATATAATGTAAATTCACAGTTCACTGCTCCAGTGACTGGACCTGTATTACTGGGAAATATATAAAAAAAATGATTCCAGGGATAATGAATTGAGATACAAAAATTTAGCAAAAAAATGATCCCACCCCAATCTTCAGACTTTATTCACTGACAAGTACATAACACTTCAGATTTCATATCCATTAATTATTGAGACTAATTAATTTAATTTGAGTGTTAACTAATTAAAATGTTAGAACCTGATCCAGTTTCTTTGTAATGTAGGGGAGCAAGGTGGCATATCTGCTAGTAAACATTTTGATTGTTCCCTCATTTTCTTGACTGTCGGATGAAACAAAATTATTATATAATATCTGACCTGTTAACGCATTTTTAAAAGTATGCAAGCAAACTAATTACAGCTTGTGCGAATTTATCTCAAAAATTAATCACCACGAAAACAAAGAGAAAAGGATAGTAACTTACAAGAATGAGATCAAAGAGCAAGGGAAGCGTATTGACCACTGGGATTCGAAAGAGCGGCACCAAACAAAAGAGGTAAACCTTCAATTATAAACAATCAATGTCAGGTTTTACAGAAAAAAAATTAGATCGAGCATAGGAAAAAATAAATTCACATCGATAAATTTGAGAAGGTATTTACTTATGTGCGGAGGAGAGTGACAAAACGGCGACGATCAGTGGCGATCGGCGGTGATCTGCGGAGCGGCGGCGATGGCGGAGTGAGTGACAGAGAGAGCGACAGAGACTCAGAGAGAGAAATGGAAGAGAAGGAATGTCGCTCTCTCTCGTCGGTGGCGATCGGCGGTGATCTGCGGAGCGGCGACGATGGCGGAGTGAGTGACAGAGAGAGAAATGGAAGAGAAGAAAAATGTCGCTCACAGTCACAGAGAGAGCAAAATGAAAGGAGGAGCGGCTCCCCTCTGTGCAGATTCGAAAAACCCTAAACTCTTAATTTGTTGTATTAATAAATAAGCCCAACGGGCTGCCTGTGGGCTTCGGTTTAAGCCCAGGCCTGGCCTGGCCCGTTCATAGGCCCGGCCTTACCTGGCCCATCATAGCACCGGGCCGACCGGGTAAAGAACGGGCCGGGCGGATTTGACCGGGCCTTCGGGCCAAATGGGCTTTTTTGCCATCCCTATGGATACCGGCTGATGTTGATGAAATTCCACGTCGGAAATGGACCAGCAGTACACACCTTATGGAGACTGCCGATGATTCGACCACAGGATGAGGGCGTATGGCAACAGCTTTATTACATAGATCCTTTTTTTGAGTGGTTTTTGAAAATAGCAGCCTAGTAATTGTAATAAGTCTTAATGACACTAGGAATTGGTATAAGTTTTTATGGCTGTTGATGGGTGTTGAGGGAGGTATGGTTTCAGCCTTAAGCTGAAGTCATATGTTGCTCACTATCAAATTTTGGGACTTTTTTGGTGTTTGATGAAATAGTAGGATGTATGTAGGAAATGATGTAATTGCAGACTTTTGTTGCAAATGCAATGGGCTATATGCCTTTTTTTCAAAAAAAAATAATAATAATAAAAAAAATAAAATATATATATATATATAGTAAATCTAGGGTGTGATGTGCTCACCAAGAAGATTTGGTGAGCACAACTCCAAAAATACATTGGATTGACTTCAAATGACGAATCCAAACCGTTGAAATTCATATACTTCGTAAGTGATGCATGTACATGCAAAATTTTGGAAGTTTCGAATTCATTTGCTACGAGGTCAAGCGGTCAAAGTAATGATGAAAAATGAATATATAAAACAACTAATAGAATAACTTATTGAAAGATTCATTACTTTGACCGCTTGACCTCGTAGCAAATGAATTCGAAACTTTCAAAAATTTGCATGTACATGCATCACTCACGAAGTACATGGATTTCAACGGTTTGGATTTGTCATTTGAAACAGATCCGATGTATTTTTTGAGTTGTGCTCACCAAACTCTCTTGGTGAGCACGTCACACCCTAGATTTACTCTATATATATATATATATGCATAAGTTTGGATAATTAATATTCTAAACTTGTGTAATGTTTAGATTTAGACATAATTTTCCTATTTATTAAAAAAAGACTACTATTTAAATTTTTTATACAAGTAGTTAGAAGAAAAAAAAAAACTCAGTTATTTAGTGGAACATTACAATTAAATGAGAAGATACAGTACATCTTTGTTCATGAGAAAATTAAGTTAGGTGTGTTGTGCTCACCAAATAGTTAATTTGGTGAGCATAATTCCAAAATCAATCATAATGACTTCAAACGAGATGAATCCAAATCGTTGAAACCGATCTACATTACGAGTGATGTATGTACATGCAAAATTTTAAATTTTTTAAAATTATTTAGTATAAAGTCAAGCAATCAAAGATATGACTTTGTACATGCAAAAAAAAAAAGTTTTGAAAGTTATTTTAATGCATTCATTTTTCATCAATTTTTTACTGCTTGACTTCATACTAAATGAATTCAAAATAAAATTAAAAAAAGTTCATGTATATGCATCACTCGTAAAGTAGATCGATTTTAATGGTTTGAAATTATCTCATTTGAAATCAATCCGAGAGATTTTTGATTATGACCAAATTCTTTGGTGAGAACTACACACCCTAACTTTTGTTGTTTGTTCATTGTAATATTTATATACAATGAGCTATGATATCTTATTATAAACTTTTTCTTCAATTTTTCAAAATTCAAAGAATTAAAAAAATCAAGTACAAACTTTTAATAAGATATATAGAACTCCATATATGATATATAGAGAGAGAGAGAGGATCCACTTGTAACATTTGTAAGTTACAACATCTTACAACAATTCAGTTTGCGATTTTCAAAATTCAAATAGTCGATTCAAACTGTTCAACATGATATCTATATCAAAATGTTCTTGGAGATCAAATTTTACATGTTTTTGAATTTTTTTACTATTTATTAAGTATTTTACATAATTGATATTTTTAGACAATTCTGGATCACTGAAAAACATCAGTTCTGTAAAATACTTAATAAATAGTAAAAAATTAAAAAATATATAAAATTTGATCTCCAAGCACATTTTGATATAGAAATCATGTTGAACTGTTTGGGTCGACTGTTTGAACTTTAAAAATCGCAAACATAATTGTTGTAAGATGTTGTAACTTACAAATGTTGTAATTGAAACCTTTCTCATATATATATATATTACTTTTTCTTTGTGCACATAAATTTATATATTAATTTTTTCAGCTTAGGCCACTACTACAAAAACTGTAATCCTACACTGCACATTGTACACGGTTTTGCCAATTTTATATAACAACTGTGTACCACATAGGTTTTTTTAAATGCTCGAAAAATCTGTGGGAATTCTACACAGATATTTATTAAAGAATCCGTGTAGAATTGTTTGGAAAAAAAACCATGTACAATTTATTAGAGAGCTATACAGATATTCAACAAAAATCTGTAGAGAAAGATAAGAGAGCTACATGAATTATTAAAAAAAAAATTCCTACTTTGTCCTTGAATCTTCCAATTTTCCATTATGTCTTCTAAACATTTGAATTTAAAGTCGGCTGTCAAGGGCATCAATTTTTATTAACAATCCGTAATCACTTCTCAATTTTCATTAATAATTCTCAGAATTGAGCATAGATTTTTTTTTTCAGTAAATAATAGCCTTTGCAATATAATAATTTTTTTTATAAAACTTGTCAATAAGTACTGGTATAAAAAAAATTAATACCCCCTGACGAAACCTAACTAACGACAGCTAGGTGGAGCGGGAACCACAGTGAGAAGAGAGCATGAACCAGCAGCTCGAGCGACAGCTAGATTTCTTCTGACTCGTCGATGCATGGACAGCTAGATTTAAAACTGCATAACTAATTAAAAGCAAGCTTTTATGATTTATATGAAATCTGATCTTCTTCATAAAGAAGTTCACAATCTAACGTATATATGGCTCAGGAAGAAGGAATGTGCCGATCGAATATAAACCCCCCTTATTGAAATAAAGGCCCTGAGAATACAGACTAAAGATATACAACTGAGAAATCTTAGTACAACTGATCAACCCTAACTGAGAATGAAGACTAAAGTGTAAAGACCCAGATCAACTGGTATAGCTTTAGAAAAGCTCATCTGTTCGTTCCTAGAATCAGCAACATAGCCATTAAATTAGTTTAGTAGAATTTTCATCAATCCCCGGTGCAGCCAGGATATGAAAATGACACAAATGTTTAACTCATTTTTTTATCTCTTTGTTGTTCTTGTTATCATGCTAACATTCTCCAAATTTAAAAAAAAAAAAAAAATAGAGCAACAGATCAAAGATGCAATATATACAATGCAAAGATTTTAGGAAGAATAATGAAGGTGGAACCAGCACACAAGGTATTAGGAGTAGTAAAATGAAATGTTATTCTCCACAGAAGCAGTTTGATCTCATTTCACATATGTCATCCAATTAATCCCACAAAAAAAAACAATATTATGTATGGAACAAAAACAGTATTGATGTTGGAGGCTTGACCTCCACATCTTCTTCAAAAAATAAAGTATTGATGATGTTAAGCACAGACATATAGGCCAAGTGTAAAACGAATGGCCTAATTGCCCCCATCAACTAATGTAATAATTCCCTAAATATTTGTTCAGATTTCTAACAATTTTATATCACTGAACATGTCTAATAATGGACGTCAGAAATGCCTGTAGAAAATTAAGTAACTTATAATTTAACACTTGTTGATTAAAAAAGAATTAAAGTTTTTAATAAGCAATAAAAATTCAACTTCATCTCCACTCATAGATATCTAACATTAAAAATGACATGCAACACTTTAAGTCACCACATGCAATTAACCAAACTTCAAGTCACCACATGCAACACTTTTAAGTTTTTGCATTTGTTATTAACTAATTAATTATAAGTTTAGATTCTAAATTTCAAAGCCAAAACATATATATGCCCTCCAAATAATGAAGGCAAATCTAGGACCCCCTTAATTATCTAAATACAAACCTTTTTAAGCTTTCAATGCTTCTCAGCCATTTCACTGACATAAGCTACAAATTCATTAAGAGTTTTATCAGAGCTTCCGCCATTACTAACTGCAACTTTTGCTAATTCTTTCCATTTTGCTGCATTCTCCCTAATCTGGCATCCTCTTTCTCCATCCATAACCTCCTCAACACATCTCATAATCTCATCCCTTCGTACGAACCCTTCTTCACTGACCTTAGCTCTAACACCAGTGCCCCACATTTTCTCTATGAACTTTGCATTAGTTGGTTGGTCGGTCCATTGCGGCATAGCCAGCATCGGCACACCAAAACTTATTGCCTCTAATGTCGAGTTCCAGCCACAGTGTGTGAGGAAACATCCAATTGATTCATTTGCTAGCACTTTCAGTTGCGGACTCCATGTCACTACGAGACCCTTCTCTCCTGGATTTTCAACAAAACCCTTTGGAAGTGTCTTCTGCTCAGCTGTTCTCACAACCCACATGAAATACTTTCCACTGGCTTTGAGACCTTCAGCTAGTTCTTCCATTTGTTTGTTTGATAAGGAAGCGAAACTACCGAAAGAGGCATACACAACCGAGTTAGCAGGCTTTCCATCGAGCCATTTCATGCACGTATCATCCTCCGGTTTCAAAAGGCTCATGCTGTATGCATTGCTGCACCCATCGGTCCTTGGTAGAAATGGCACACATGGGCCAATGGCTCTTGCATGAAAGTAGTCCTTCAGGTCCGTCATTGGCTTCAAATTGAAAATGTTTATTTAATTATAATGAGAATTTTATTGAAGGTGCAAGTACTAAATTAAGATTTTATAATAAAATATACCCAGTGAAGCCCATGATGTTTTTCATTTTAACACTTTGGATGGAAAGTGTTACATTGAACACATATACTATCTGCAATGTTTCTATTCTGATTTCTAAAGAGATATGCACAAAGGTAAAACCAGACAACTGTTGATATTGTCATATCAGATGAATGTAAAAGGAATGTTGCATGTGATAAAATTCCTTTCTATTTTTGCTGGATTTACTAATTGACCAAAGAGGAATGATTTTTATTGTGCAATGCATATCCATCTCATGATATTCCATGAACCGCTTACAGCGCCCCTTGGTTAACCTAGTTACATCAAGCGTACAAACTCAAATATCACAACCGTGTATTAATTTTAAATTTATTCAGAGTTCATATTTATGAACAATAAACACGTGATCATACAGAATGCTGTATTTGGTGGTGGGTGGCCCGTAGGCAAAAAATATTATGTATAACTGTTATCTCTTATCGATCTAATCTTAGTCACGACATGCATTTGCAACGTACATATGTTGCATGGAAGTTATGTCCTTATTAGTACCGGTGAATAAATATGCAGATCTTCTATTTCTACATGCAGAGAAAATATTTTAATAGAACCGATTTAGATTGTTACCTCTAACTCCAATTCATCAAAAGAGTTGAATAGAACCCAGTCATCTTTGGTACGGTTGAATTGATTCAAAGCAAATGCAGTAAGAGTGGGATATGATCCATCCTTAAATGCAAAAGATGGAAAATCTTTACGTTCCATTGATGGTACCCCGAACTTCTCTACTATTATTCCCGGCTCCGGCACATGAAGGATTCCTTTGTTAACCTGGTGATAAATGGCACTTACAGCACAAGATTGTGTCGAGAAGGCGATGCTAGGTAGTCCAACAAACTGAGCCACTTTATCACCCCATGGTACGTATGTATCAAAGACCATGCACGTAAAAGGCTCGGTTGATCGATTGTAATTTTCAATTAGTTCTGCTAATGTCTTCGAACCCATAACCTCAAGTGTGTCAAGATAGGCTTCAAGGTTCGGGGATGATTGGAAGCCGCCTTCATCATAACCGTCGGAGATGGAAGCAATGGAGATGTTGCCGATTTGAGCTTTGATAGAGTTGGTAATGTATGAGGTGGTAACTAAAGTTACCTTTGGACCCTTGGAAGCCAGATCCATTGCAAATTGCAACATGGGGTTGATGTGGCCTTGGCTAGGGTAGGGAAGGATCAAGACATGAACCATCTTGCAAAATTTGTGAATATTTTTTGTTCTTTTCTAGATTTTGAGATGCAACGGCGCACGGAAGGGGGAGTGAGAAAGAGGTTTTCAAGAGAGACAGAGATACTTTGAAACGGAAGGAGGAAGAGTTTGGCTGTCTTTGCGAATATTTAAGAAAGATAAAAAAAAAAAAAAAAAAAAAAGGAGTACGGGTAATAGTTATCTTTTAACTAAGTTTTGCTTTATTTGGAGGTAAAATATAAAATAAAGAAACGGTAATTATTTCACTCATTATTTATTTCTCTTTTTATACCTTAATTGGTTCATAAGAGAGATAAAAGGTAAGGGGATGAAAAGAAACCAAAAATTAGGTTTACCAGATATCACTGTATATTCCATTATTATTATTTTAATTAAGGAAGGGCTAGAGTTCCTTTGAATCTTGAACATGCATCCTCCATGCCGAGAGCAATGTATTAATTAATTGTGTTATGTGTTGTTTCCTACTTTTCGTTTTCTAATTATTTGATTCTTGCATTCTTTCCATCATCGCGCTCCAAAATAGAGAGTAACAAAACAAAAACTTTAGGATTTTGCACGAGATTGAAAGGATAACTTTCATTGACCATTTTTTTTTATTAAATATCCAACCAAATAAAATTATTCATGAATATTTTCTTCTCTTTTTTTCCTTCTTTCTCTACCCCTCTACAAAAAATGTTAGCATATAACTGAAGAAAGTATATATTTCTTTCTTCTCTCTCTCTCTCTTGAAAGTCGCAGCACCAATAATATTGAGAGCTTAATTACTAAATTATTCTAGATTATTTTAGATTACTCTAAAATACTCTAGATTATTCAAGAGTATACTAGAGTATGCTAGATTATTCTTGAATTCTCTAGAATGTTCTAGAGTATAGTAATATGCAAGGTTCTAAATAGCGTTTATCGCGTCATCACGGGAAGACTACAAAAAAAAACTATAGCGAATAGTATAGCTATAGCGGAAGCTATGCCACATAGCGTTTTTTTTTTGTTTTTACAAAAATTATATTATATATTTGTACTAAATATCAACATTATCTAAAATCTCGTGTATCAATAAATAACACCAAATTGATGAAGAAATTATAATATTCATATTGAATCAGCACGAAGTCCAAATTGATCTTCAAAATATCCATAGTAATATCATAAACTATTAATCTTTTTCTACAAAATATCTTAAGCATCATGATTCATGACATAATCTATTCTTTTTTTTCTATTCAAATTCCAAAATAATCTAGACATCATGGCATAAACTATCTATCTTTTCTATTAAAAATATTTCAACTACCATATAGTAAGTATCATTTTATGAAGGTCACTAATTTAGAATTTTCCTAATTTCAGCGACAAGTGTTCTTTTTGTAGCAACAAGCTTTTAATTGATTCTTTTTTACTTTTATTTAACTATTTAATTTACCGATGAATTCTCATTTAACAATTAATAATTTAATATAGAGTATAGTATGTCAATTGCAAAAAAAATCACAGTCAAAGCCCATATAAATTACCCAAAAAAATACTTATATTGCATAGCGCACGCTATTGGCGCTACACGCTATCCGCTATAGCGGACCGCTATTACCGCTATAGTGGCCATAGCTCAATTAGCATATTTTAATGCCATAGCTTAGCGTTTAGCGGTCTAAAAATTATATAGCGCGCTATTTAGAACATTGGTAATATGTATACGTGTATGAATATTCAAGATATATCTTGAATATACTAGAAGATGTATATTCTAGAATATGCTAATTTGTATAAGAGATGCATACATATTCTGGAAGTATCTTATTTGAAAGTGTGTGAGGATTGTTTGAGTGTTTATGTGGTTTATTTTTGTTGTTATGGTTTATGTATAACTAATAACTTTTGTCAGCTTTCTAAAAAAAAGGGGGATAATTATCTCTCTCTTTTCATTTAAAAAAAACCTAGTTTACTTTATTTATAGAAAATTTTACAAAGTGTCATTCTCTTTCAAAATATAGAACAAAATACTCTTGTGGACCCCATTTGTTCCCTCTATTTTCCTCCCTCTCACTCCTCCCAATTTACTCCCATTTATTTTTTGCTTAAGTAAAATATACAATTGTGATCTCTCATCTATATTTTGATTAATTTTTATTTTTTATGTATATAACTATTTAGAATAAAAAATTTAAGTGTGAAATTGGATTTGCTAAAATTAGAAAGTATAGTATTAGTGTATATATAGAATATTTCCAACATATTGTTTTTTTTGAAAAATGATTATAACACATGGTATTAACTTATTCTATAAACTATTTTTAACTAACATATAATAATTATGTATAAGATATATCTTAAGAAATTAAGAAATAATTAATGTCATTGGTTTTGAATCAGTTACAATTTAAGTAATATGACTCGCTATTGAATATATTATGGTGAAAAATTAAAAATTAAACTTTGCTGAATTTAGTAATTAATCGGACCATATATATATATATATATATATATATATAGAGTAAATCTAGGGTGTGACGTGCTCACCAAGAGGGTTTGGTGAGCACAACTCCAAAAATATGTTAGATCGGCTTCAAATGATGAATCCAAACCGTTGAAATTCATGTACTTCATGAGTGATGCATGTACATACAAAATTTTGAAAGTTTTGAATTCATTTGCTACGAGGTCAAGCGGTCAAAGTAATGATGAAAAAAGAATATATAAAACAACTAATATAATAATTTATTAAAAGATTCATTACTTTGACCGCTTGACCTCGTAGCAAATGAATTCAAAACTTTCAAAATTTTGCATGTACATGCATCACTCACGAAGTACATGAATTTTAACTGTTTGGATTCGTCATTTGAAGCCGATCCGATGTATTTTTAGAGTTGTGCTCACCAAACCCTCTTAGTGAGCACGTCACACCCTAGATTTACTCTATATATATATATATGCACTTCGAAGGTGTAAAAATGTATCCCAAGTCATCTCAATCACTCATTGCTATAGTATTCGAACTCAATATTTCTTGCACATGTTATTTATTTCTTAATTTCTTAAGATTATATCAAATATATAATTAGTATATTTTTATTGAAGTATAAGTATGTCACTAAATTGTTCTTAATGTGATAAAATCCCTTATTGTTGTGAAAACTAAGAATATGAAATTTATATAGAATAAACTATATAAAATCCGTATGTTAAAAACATTTATTCATTAGATTTTTTTATGAAATAAGTTAATACCATGTTTTATAATAGAATATATTTTTTAAAGACCCATATGTTGGAAATGTTCTACATTTATGCTAATATTATACTTTCTGGTTCAAACAAATAAAATTTGACACTTTAATTTTTTATTCTAAATCATTTATACACACAAAAATGAAAAGAAATATTCAAAACGGGAATGAAATCACAATTGTATATTTTATTTAAGCAAAGAATAATGAGAGTAAATAAAAATGAGTGAGAGTGATGGAAAGAGAGGGAACAAGTGAGGTCCACAAGAGTATTTTGTTAAGAATTTTGGAAGGAGGATATTTGTTCTATATTTTGAAAAAAGAATAACACTTTGTAAAATTTCCTCTTTATTTATTGATAAAATTAGAAACGGAGAAATAATTTTTCAGTACCCATTAATTTTGTCCACTGACAGTAAGGAGAAAACTTTTTACTCAATTTTCGTCATTTGTTTGAAGAAGATAATAATTTAACCCACTTGTCTTTATAATTAGACAGTAAGAAGAACAACACCTCTATGGCTCTATTTTAGAAAGAATAACACTTATTAAAACTATATATCTCTATATATGATCGGAATACATGTAGTTAAAATTAATCCGTTGAAATGTCGACGTATGAACACATTAATTTAAATGATAAATAACAAAAAAAAAATTAAAATATCTGAACGCATTGCATTTAAGGAAAAAAAAATCTAGTACGAATTCCGAGTTCCGACATAGCATTTTTACGTACAAGAGAATATGACAATAATAAAAGAGAGAATATATAGCAACTGCACATTCTTGCAAGTGCCAACATAACACAGAACTGTAAATATAACACGAGATAAAAAAATAAAAAAAAGGGTAAAGAAATAAAATGAAATTCAACTTAATAGTGAAGGAACGCATTGCATTTAAAACCGTGACAAGAAGCCGATTTTTTTTTATTTTGCCCTTTAAAATATTAAAATTACGGAGTTATCAGCGCATTGAAAATAATTCCAAAATGTACATTGTATTTGTCTTACGTGGCGCTCCTTATTGGTATGCAGACAATTCTGTCTAAGTCGGAATCGTTTTTAAGAACGAGTGTACAAACTACAAAGTAATAAGTATAGATGATCAGTGTTGTTGCAATGATACATTTATATATCGCTATCGGAATTAATCAATGCTTTTGTCATAATAGGTCAATGAACTTTTCTGAAACTCCAAACAGATGTAAATTTTGATGGAAATTTTGATTTTAGTGTATGACTACTTTTTAAAAAGCTCACCAAGAGAACTACAAGACATTCCAATTTATTAAAAATTGCCAAGTTTTAATATAAAAAAAAAAATTGTTTAGTGTCTCAAAACTTCAATTAAAGTTACAGAGCAATTATGTATTTTCTTTTATTTCAAACAACAATAACAAATTTGATTGAATTTAATTTGACAATAACCAACATTCTACAATTTTACCAATAATTCATTTTTTCAAAAAGAAAAAATAATAAATCTTATGTCTACGAGATTGTGTGCGTGTCACCTACAGAGGGTGCACAAACAATGCATGCGTTCCTGATAACTTTTAACTCCGTAATTTTAATATTTTTATATTGTAAATGAAAAAAATCGGGAGTAAAAGTCGTTTCAAAGGAGAGCCTTCATCCTCGATTGAGCGTTCCTCTACCATTGATGCCGATGCTATAAAGCTGAAAATTTTATATATACCGAAGTCCTCTCCCAAAATACATGTTGGAAATTTTTCGGCTCGATTATTATAAAATTCAGTAAAGCCTTGATGAAGATATTTGGTATATGATTTCATTATTTTTCAAATTGATATCTTTCAAGTTGGGATTATTGGAGAAGAGATAAGAACGTTTGTTTAGGTTGCTTATATGAGTCTGGCTCCAGAGGCGATGCCACACAGGTTCAGGGGTAGGCACTTGTCTATCTTTGAATTTTTTTTTTTTTTTTTTAAGAACCGGACTTCTAGCAGGCAGTGTCGTCGTTTTATTTTTATAGTTTTTTTCTTCAGAGGATTAGGAGTATACAAGCATGTGAACAGGTTAGGTGACACTGTGACAGGTAAATTTTTAATTTCTTTAAAGCTTGACCCTGTTGGCTGTTGCACTCTGCATGACGTGTCAGCAAAGTATTGATATATGATTCAAGTGAAAAAACATCCACAGAAATTATAAGCGAATCCCAACTTTTCTCTCACTTGTGAGAACAAACTAGTTGCAGTAGATTGCAATTAAATAAAATTCAAAGAGTGAGTCTATGGTACATGTAATATTACTATTTAGTTCTTAATATGAATTGATATTTTTATTTTTAAACTTTTAATAGTTGATATAAACTGTTCAAAATAATTTTCATATGAATATATATACTTACAGATCGAATTATATATTTTTTTGAATTTTATTTACTATTTTTTAAGATAGGTAGAAAATCACTTAATCTGAAAATTTTGGAATATGAATTAATATCTTTATTTTTAAAATTTTAATAGTTGATACGAACTGTTTAAAATAATTTTCATATGAATATATACTTGCAGACTAAATTATCTATATATATATATATATTTTTTTTTTTTTACTATTTTTTAAGATATGTAGAAAATCACTGTTTTTGGATAGTCCAAAATTTTCAAATTAAGTGATTTTCTACCTATCTTAAAAAATAGTAAAAAATTAGTGTTGAAAGGGTATTTTTGGCGATGAATTATGTGAAAAACTGAATAAGGAATTCAATAGAAGATCAATTTTTGAATGATTGTTTGGTCACTTACATTGAGAATGAGTTATTTGATGAGGTAGATGATGAACGAATTATGCAACGATTTCAAAATATGAAGAATCGTAGAACAATGCTTCCTTCATTAACTTGATTTTGTAGTATTAGTATATTTCTTGTATTTTGATATGTAAAAGAATATTTGTTATAAATTTTTGGCTTAGTTGAAATCTTTAATATATTTCTTACATTAATATATTTCTTACTATTTTTTTGAATTGTGTCTTGAATCCAAATCCGTATCCGAATTCGTACCCGTTAATTTATGAAAACCCGAATCCGATTTTTGCTTACCCCTAGATGAAATCCTAACCTCGCCACTGTCTGGCTCTGTCCCTGTTTTCATATAAAGATCATGCTTAACGGATCAGATGTTTGAACTTTATAATACAGATATGAAAATCAGTCTCCCTCATTTTTACTGATAATATGAAAGAGAGAAACTGGACCAATTTAAGACATAGTAAGGTTGTGATACACAGAATAAAATGATCCCTTGTGAAATATGCATCAACCACTGTTGCTTGTTGCAAGTGTGCTACCTCGACAATGACAGCGGGTGTCTCAGACATGAAACAAAAAATGTTATCAAATTGAGAATCAAAGATCTTTAGTCTAATAGAAAAGATAGAACTCTCTATATAGGAGTTGCAAATTTGAAATTCTCACATAAAAATGCTTTGTGATATTAAAACTAGTTGAGTGGTATGATCTCAATTTTACTAAAAAAAAAAATATTAAGGGCCTGTTCGGCGGACCATTGGAAATGGGCATGGGCGCAGGAATTGAACTAAAAATCACTGTTCACGTGAGAAAAAAAATTCAATTGAACTGAATTTTTCTTTTTTCGCGGGAACAGTGGAGCAGTCGAACAGGGCCTAAGATGTATAATCAAGTTGGCTTTGACCGAAGTCAAGATTTTTAGTAAGGTAGGGCAAAATTATAAGATGAGGAATAATTTTATAATTATTTTAAATATTAAGTATATTTTCTTTTTTTCTTTTTTTTGGAAAAAAGCAGATGAAGAAAAATTTGTAGTGAAGCATAATTTTAAAATTTTAAAATTTTAGTATATTTTTTATAATTCTTTCTGAAAAGAAATATAGATATAAAAGTATATTTTTTATAATTAATTATTTCTGATTCTATGTGACTCCTCACTGACCGTTGAAAATGAACATCACCTAGCCGGGGTTGAATTGTAATTTCTGTTCATGTTTTGTATGTAAAATTATGGGAGAGATATGAATCAAAATTTGAATGTTTTTATTTTAATTTCACTACAAGTTTCTCTTCTTTTTTTAATCTAAGTCCAAATTTTTCTTCCCTTTTGTACATGCTGCAGCTTCAACCTCAAGGAATCAAGGGCCAATTTTCATGACTCAAAATAATTTATGAAAATATATTTTTCTAAACTATATTTGTATTCAAAAGTAAAATCAAATTATATATTATAAAAATAATTATAAAATTATTCTTATACTAAATTTTAACTTCACACTATTACAGGGATGGAGTCATACTTTTGAACTAGAAATGTCAAACGCGAATGAGAGTCAATTATATAACATTTTTATGCTGTAAATGTAAAATTGTAAATAGAAATCAATTTTACAGTATTCATAATATTTTGATCTAAATCGTATAAAAAACCACAAATAAATACATAAAATTTGAAAACAAATGGAGGTAATTTGGTCTTGATACCGCCTCTGCACTATTATGCATCTCTGATCCGCACTATTGAGGAATATAATGCTTGGTTTACAGCAAGAGGTTAACAACAAGATAAAGATAATTTATTACTGTACTCATCAGATAAAAATAGAAAATGACGGTTTCATTAGACAAGCCAACTAATATTTTGATTTCACTTTCATATTTTCATCCTAGTTTTTTTTTTTTTTTTTTGTAAAATAGATCTTCTTTAATCGTAGGCTTTTACCAAAACAAAATTTTGAGAATCATTAAAACCAAATCCAAACAAAATTTAATACTATAAGCAAGATCTACAAATATGTATCAGACTTCTTATTAGTTTTAATTAAACGATAATAATGAAAATTTATTTCAGCTTATTTCAGATTTTGTTTTAGAAGTAGTATTTTAACCACTTTAATCTCAAAGGTCAATTTCGATTTGAAGGCTAGGTTGTTTATTATGATTGCAACGGTTAGGATAACTGATAAGTACGTAATAACGGTTAGGATAAGCAAGACTTCTTCTAATTCCGGGATCCTCAAATTCTAACTGGAACACGTGTCATCATCTCAAGGCATCTATTTGTTGTCCATTTTTTCTGAAACGGAGACGACGATTTCATCTTTCCCCTCTCTCTCTCTCTCCTCCTCCTCTCTTACGCGTTTGTCTCCGACTGCCCTCGGCGCCGAGCTACCCCTTCCCCTCGCTTGCTCGGTAGCTTAATCGTTGGTACTTGTTGAATCTGTAATCGAAGTCAGGTGCGTTCTTCCCCTTCTTCTTTTGCCCCTCTTTTTCGCATTTTGACACACTCATAATTTTCGTATTGTTTTAATATTTCTTTCAAATTTATTCTTTCGCCGTTGTATTCCTTGAATTGATTTCCTGGTTTGACATTGAGCTCTGTTCTATCACACATTGGGCTCTTTTAGCATGGATTCCCTCCAAAATGTTTTATCACCCCCATAACTGGATTTGGTCTGTTTTCTGAACCTTACTGGTAGAGTATAAGTTTGATTTTGTTCGAATTTTTGGCTTTATCTATTGGCGGTTTGTCGAAGTATTAGGCTTGATCTGACTCGCAATATAAGTTAATCTAACTGATTCCATTGTTCTCAGAAATGCATTTCACCATTTAATAGCTTTCTGTAGTATTTTCTGCAATTAATTAGCTATTAATTTCTGGAGGAAGAAATTTAGGGTCAATTGATAATTCTGTGGTCATATTAATATATAGGCAATGATTTGTTCGAAGAGATTAAGTCTCAACTGTCAAATTTAAATCAATATTGCTTAAATCCAATTATGATAAATTAACGCCTCAATTTTCTAAACAATGCAATACCAATTCGCATATAGACTGGTACACTTCACTATCTTTATTCATTGCGGTTCCTTTCTATAATTTTAGAAAGAAAATGGAGAAGGGGGCTACAGAAGTATCCACAAATGGTGAGCCCAACCTGGGAATTGAATCATTGAATTTGAACTCAGAGGAAGAAGCAACTCCAATTTCAGATTCTGAGGAGACCGAAAAGAACAGGAAATCTGAGACGCGTGTAAGAGTAGCGCCTAGGGTTTCAGTTGAAGGCACTGGACGTTCAAACCGAACTGTGCCTCAGCCATTTGCACTTGCCACTGAGAAGAGGGGGAGCCGTGCACATGTGACAGACGGTATGGTAAAGAAAAATGAGGTAATTATTTTGTTGGAATAATTTCATTTGCTCCCATGCAAAGCAACAATATTATGTATACTCAAAAATGACTGATATGCCTCCCTCTAAAGCATTTACAATACTGACCGAGGCTTGAGAACATTCTCATGTGATGGGTTTTAGGTGTTCCCATGTTTTATAGTGATATGCATGATGCTTCTTTGCTTCTATTGTTGCATATTATATTTCTTTATTTGGCATGCTACACGTGAAATGGCCCCTTAGTTTTCATTTTCATGTTGTGCGCCTATTAGTTAAGGAGAATAATGGGTCAAATCATTCTATACATTTCTCCAAATTCTATGCACGCCCAAATTGGAATGTGACTGGTTTAGCCTCTTCCTCTCCAAGTTCTTTGCTTCTATGGTTGCATATTATACTTCTTTATTTGGGATGCTACATGTGAAATGGCCTTTTAGTTTTCATTTCATGTTGTGCTCCTATAGTTAAGGAGAATAATGGGTCAAATCATTCTATACATTTCTCCAAGTTCTATGCACTCCCAAATTGGGATGTGACTGGTTTAGCCTCCTCCTCTCCAATTCACCTCCGGTTTCCTCAAACCCTCAAAAATCAGGAGAGCCTAGTTAAGGCTTAAACTGCAAAACTTAGGTATTAACTAACCAACATTGCATAACTAATGGTTAATTCAGGTCAAGTTTGTTTATTTAGAGACTCGGTCAAACCAATAAGGGTTCGCATTTATAAGGATTATGTAATTTCCCATCTTTTTTTACGGGTGAATGGAGGACACATCTTTTCAAGTGAAAATCGAGGGATACTTGACAACTAAGGTTTAGTAGTGGCCAAAATTTTTTTTTTGGTTTTTTGAGGCTAAAATAGTTTAAATTAAGATCTGGTTACAAAACTGATACCTAGTTTAGGTTGGGTTGCAGAACTAGTATTAGTTGCCAGTACTGCATTTTAAGGGTTAACTGAAGCAGATATAGTTAATCTGAGACTCAGTTGCACCAACACTTGAGAGTCAGGTGAGTGCAAAAGGCACTAATTGAGGATTAGTTAACACTTGATTAACATTCTTTTTCTATTTTTTTTTTACAGGGAGCTTCACCTGTGTCCTCAAGAAAGCCTTTGCAACCAGAAAATCAAAACTACCAAGATGAGGAGGATTCCTGCTCCTTATCTTCTCTGTATGGATATCTCTTCTTTATTTTGTCTTTTTTTGGTTTCTTTTTTATTTGCTTAAGAAAAGATCACTTCTATTTCACTGATAATGAAGGAGGAGCAATTGCATTTGTTGCATGATATTTTTCATTTGTACCCTGTAAAACAAGAAATAGCACACAGGTCATACAGAACATAAGAAAACATCACCTCACGGTGCACTATATTTATCCTTTATAACGGGACCTCAGCCATTGTCTTTAATATATGCTGAAGCTACATATCCTCCCTCACCATATATGTTCTCCTGTTGATTGAGTAAAGATGGTAAATTGAATATTTTAAAGGAAGTAGGGGAGATATGCATGACATTTGCGAGCTGGCAAGTATATACACGTGTTTGATGTTTACAGGACCATAAAATGAAGCATTTCCTTTTGAAAAGCACACTACATTATGTGGAGTCCAACCCTTGAACTTAGTTTTATTTAAGGCATACAAGTTATGTCATTATATTCATTTGCTGTATTGGGCTAATTAAAATCAATGAGCTCAGTTGTTAGGGAAAGAAGGACGGTCAAATTTTCTTTTGGTTTTTTTTTTTGCTTCTCCTACCGTAACATTCTCTTTTTAAATTTTGCAAAAAATACAGGAATAATCAGACAAGATCTAGTAAACCTAAGAGTACAGTAGCTAGTGCGCCAACTTTTCGCTCCAGCGAACGTGCTGAGAAGAGGAGGGAGGTTTGCATCTCTTACCCTTGTCAAATTTTAAGCAACTTATTGGGTAACCCTATTATTAAAGGTGGATATTCTTTACCTATTTAGTCCCTGAGAAAGGAAGAAATTATCTAGATACCTCAACCCCTCAAGGTATATCTTCTGTATTCCTAATTACTGCCTCCTTTTCCTATGAATTCCTAAATTTAGGAATGGCATATGTATCCCTGGTGTCTCCTTGCTGAATAATTAGGGATGACATCAGGTTGGTTGGAATGTGACCCAACCTGTTCTCAAATAACTACCTTCTTTTGTCAACATGAAAAGGCTTTATGAGGGCCAGATAATTTTTTCTAGGAAATACAAAAAATAAATATTATTGTGTCCAGAACCTGCCAAATTACACACAACATGTCCCGGCCCTGTAGGTTTGTATATCTGGTGAAGTCATGATTTCGCTAATCGCTAACCAGCTGACCCAATTTGGTTATACCCTGATCCAAATCCCACGCATTATTATCTCAAAGAAATGTGAAGAGTTATGTCTGGCAGATTCTTTTTCTGTAGGAATATATAAAATACATGGAGGTTTAGACAAGTATGCACTAAAAATTTCTTCTAAATAATTTGAAGAGCAAAAGACTGGTTTTAGCTAATTTAATGAAAGTATCTTTTTCTCTTTCTTATTTTAATTCAGTTCTATACAAAACTAGAGGAGAAGCAGCATGCTATGGAGGCAGAGAAAATGGAAATGGAAGCTAAAACAAAGGTTGTTTTCTAGTCTAGGATTATCAATTAAGAGGCCCCTATTTACAGTTTTTTTACTCAATAAACACCCATTATGAATTCTCTCTGTATCATACACACATTATGGTTGGAAGCATTGAAAGTAAATTTGGAACTGTTAGAAAAAAGAATGACCACCTTGCCCTTAATTCCAAATATAAAGAACTTAAATTTTGTTTAAGATCTCAAACTTGATACGTGATACTTGTAAGCACTATTCGTCATTAAAAATTAGAAATCTTCTCTAAGATTGTAGTCCTCATTGTTTCTCAAATGAGAAAATTAAATGTTTAAGTGAGGCTTTTTGCTAAGGATGTTGGAGTGCAGATTGTCAGGAGAAAAACCCCTCTAAAATGAAATATCTTTGGGTGATTCCGCCAATTTAGAAATAATGTTGATGCTTTTCTGCAGAAGACCTTTTTTGTAAAAGCATCATTTCACTGTAATTATGCTAATTTATGTACCGCTGCAACTTGTAGGAAGAGCAAAATGCAGCTTTAAAACAGCTGAGGAAGAGCTTAAAATTCAAGGCGACACCCATGCCTAGCTTCTACCATGAGGGACCTCCTCCAAAGACTGAACTTAAAAAGGTACATTTTATCTCAAACCTTACACAATACTTCAAGTCAATATAATCAGGGATGGAACCAGAAATTTAGATTGGAGGGACTGAAATGTAAAATGTATAATGTGTGGCAAGTGGGATTTGAACTCAAAGTCTCTACAAACACAAAGTGGGGTTCTAGCCACTAAGCTAAGTCAAACATTTAGTATTTTATGAGGGCCGCTAAACTATATAAACACTTTCTAAAATTATTTAGTATAAAGGATCAAATTGTTGATTTGTATTATGGGGGTGGCTAAGCACCTGTTAGCTTATGAGTAAATCTGCCCCTGAATATAGTCATTGCAATTTCACTCTTACAGCAATGTTTATCAATAAATGGGATTCATAATAACAATCAAGAGTTTACAAGGTTTAAAATTTCGTTTTAGTCAGAAGTTTGAATATTTAAACTGAAGAGCAAATTAAAAAAAATTACTAAATCTGCAAAGCTTACCTTGATTATGCTTGATTAACTAAATCAATTTTTCATCAAATAAAGCAGGTTCCTCCAACACGTGCAAAATCACCAAAACTAGGCAGGCGAAAGAGCTCTGGTGATGCTTCCAATTCCTCCCCAAGAGATGCCACTAACGGTGGCACCCGTGAAAGGTCACAGCGCCACAGTTTGGGCAACTGGAACAATAAAACCAGAAGTCATTCTCCAGCAAATGCTTCCAAGGCCCAGAAATCCCTTAAACCGAAAGAGGAGCCCAAATCCGAAGGGGAGGAGGCCCCCCTGACAACTTCAATTGAGGAGGATGTGGCAGCTGATGGCACGGTTTAGGCTTGATTCAATTTCTGGGAATTCTAAAATTTATCCTTTTATTTTCCTAATTTTGCCCATTTGAGAGAAAATTTGGCTCCTGTTGTTCTCTGTTCATCTTTTCATTTATTTCTGGGGACGTTGGCGAGGTTATGGAATTGTTGGGGTAGAGAACTTCTGGCTGAGACCAAAAAATGTGATGTCATGTGATTGTAACTTGTAAATTTAATGTGATGTTAATCATGTTATGTTGTTGGCATCCTGTTGTTATGCTCAACAAGTTATTCGAATGCTCAAGAACTTCTAGTTTTGCTAAATTCAAGTCATAATTTGTTTTCCAGAGTGCTTTTTTTAGTCTTGTGGCGAAAGAACGAAGTAGGGGAAAGTGAAATTGTTACATGTCCAAAATGAAGAGTAAGGCTACGCTACTATGCATCAGTGTTGTAAAAAACGGTCTTAACGGCCGTTTAATCGGAAAAGGCGGCTAAACTGTTCCGAATATGTTTAACGGATGTTTGTTGGCAGAAAAAAACAATTAATTTGCCGTTTTCTGATTAATTGGCCGTTTTCCGTTTAATTGGCCGTTTATTCCTCTCTTTTTTCAATTTATTCCAGTGAAAAAAAAAAATTCACATTGTTTTTTTTTTTTTTTTTTCTATAATAGTATGTGATAATAAGGTTTATAAATCATGTATTGTAGTTTTATTTGTGCTTGGATATTCATCCAATATTTTTTATATATGTTTTTTTTCTTCTTACTTACTTTGAAATTAATTAATTCTTTTATTATTTATATACCATATTTTTTTTTTTACTTGCTAATGTAATTTTTTCAATTAGTATGACATGTTTATTTATGAAATTATGTTATTATCATAAATTAAATTTAGTGATTTTATATAGGAATGTTTTCTTTCTTTTAAATAATATGTTGTTAGTATTTGAAAAAGCTTAATTCTCAAATTTATTTTTCATTAAATAAATGTGTTATGTACACATGCAAAATGCTTACGTGTTACGAAGAAATAAGTATAGTGTCATGTTATAATAATAAAACTAACTTAAATTAAGTTTATTTGATAAGTTTAATGAGTTAAATAAATAATTTTTAATAAATTATGATATATATACATAAATTTAATTAAAACGTTAAATTGTCCGCATAATTCCGATTAATCGGCTGCATACCGATTAATCACTTGACGGTACCCCGTTCGTCCAACGACCGCATACCGTTATTTACAACACTGCTATGCATATCAATTATCCATACTATGATCAATATATTCATTTTCAAAGTTCAAACAACCGAACTCAACCGTTCAGCATAATCTCCATATGAGATGTACTTACTGATTAAATTTGTATTTTTTTTAGAATTTGTTTTGCTATTTTTCAATTTTTCAAGATAGGCAGAAAATTACTTGATCTATGATTCTAGACCATTTAAAAGTAGTTATTTTTTGTATAAATAATATATAAAATATATAAAATTTAGTCTTGCAACTATATTTTTATATAAAAATTATATTGAACGGTTCGTATCAACTATTTGGTTGAAAACAAAAATATTAATAATTTGTAGTACGGAGCAATCTGTGCTATGCATAGCATCATAACCTTGATAATGAAGTAATTCTGATTTGTGGTTCTTCAGATAACTAATGAACCAAGTTTGAAAAGCATTTTCGTCACTAATTTACTGATCGAGTAAAACCTATTTCATAATCTGCTAACAATCGCTCTAGATTCTTTCGTTGGGGGTTCATCCACCTGGCACATACAATTCTTGAACCGCAAAAATGCCTGTAATATGAATCATGTTCATGTACAATATCAACTTAATTAATATAAATATAATGTAAATAAACATAATCATGTTCAAATTTATTCTAACTTTCTAAGAGGTCATAAACAAATTCAAATTACACAAAATTCACACTCAATTAAAAAATATACAGGATACACACTGACAATATCAAATTATGTATAAATTGTCAAGTATGAAGCCGTACAAACGGAGCCAAGAAAATATCCAAAGTGCATTAAGAGATGACAAATGAGACGTATTGGCGTATTACTCCAAATTATCTTGCTATCAAATGCAGAATTAAGTGATAATATGACATGTACTTATTCTACACTGTCCGATTTTTGTTGAGATTCGTGCAAAATATTCTTCGTTGAGATTCGCGCATGAAAAAGGTTGAACAGTTGAGATCGGAATAACAGCATATTTGTTTCCGATCGATCGATATGCTGATGTGATCTAAATCAATCCGGTACGTTCGTCAAGAGATAAGACTTAAAAACTCTTTCCTACCGATTCTAGCAGACCTCTCAGATTTCACTGTTACCTCCACACTCTCCACTGTCACTCCATGGTTACGTCTCTCCTCTCTCGCTCAATCTCTCTCTTTCCCAATCCCAAAAGACCAAACCCTAAACTCACCTTCCCTCTCTGTTCTTCCTCTAAACCCTCCAATAATGGCGCCCCGCCTGACAACGGCACCGCAAAGACGAAGACGAAGAGGAGGAGGAGGGGGTCGTACGGAGGGTCCCGCAAGTCAGTCATCAAAAAGAGCTTCACGCAAGAGCAGGTCATTTTCGAGACCCCACTGTCAGATGACCCCGTTGTGGGGATCATTGGAGGCGGCGTCTCAGGGCTGCTTTGCGCGGCCACGCTGGAAGAGAGAGGGGTTCGCTCTACCGTTTTTGATACGGTATGGAATGTAGTACCGCATATGTAATTTGAGGTGGAACTGGCATACGGGAGTTGCGTTCAGTTGTTTCAATTTTGAAAAAAATTGGCTTGGGTGTTCAAAGGTTGTTTTTGGTTCAGATCAATGTGTTAGGATTTAGTTAAAAAAAAATTGACTTTTCAAATAGTGTCCGGTTCTGTTCGGTGCGTCAAATTTAGTAATTAAAATTTTCAAAATTCTCAGGCCAGGTCAGGTTCGAGCGACCTCCCAAAAGTAAAATTTTCCAGCTCTACCCATTGTGAATAGTATTTAGCATGGTACCAATACTATCTGTTGGTACATAGCAATATATTATTACTGCTCCTTAACCCTATGTGCCTAAACCTCACATTAGAATCCTTCTTAGTTTGAAACTTCGAATCAAGGGTTCTTGTTTGCCTTGTAGAATACTAGTACATATATTTTGGTACAGTGCAGTGTTTGTCAGAGTAGGAGTGTTATTTGGGTTCTCCAATACAAGGCAATGCTTACTGTTGACAGTTCAGATTTATGAGTTTCTTGTTTTTTTCTCTATTTGCATTAAAATAAACTGAAAGTAAGATTTTGTAGTGCTTTATAGGGAATGCATGGTTTGGGTGGAAGGATGGCCACAAGAGTTATAGATCCACAACCATTGATTTTTGACCATGCTGCACAATTTTTCACATGCAACGATAAAAGATTTCAGAAGTTGGTTGATAGATGGCTAGAGAAAGGTTTTATCCGTGAGTGGAAAGGAAAAATAGGAGAACTTGAAGCTGGTGGAAATTTTACCCCAATGCAGGATTCTAAACCGAGATATGTTGGTGTCAATGGAATGCGACCCCTCGCTGATTCTATCTTAAACCAGGTTTTCTCTCTCTCGGGCCTTTGAAATAGATGGCAAAAGGCCCGTCTATTAATTATCTGCAAGGCTGTTAGTTGTTGTAAAATTGCAAAAAACAATTCTAGGAATGCGCTCCCTAACTTGCAAAATTGGAAGTCCTTCTGTTAGTTGATTTTTAACACCAACAAAATCAGAGATACAACAGATTTAGTGTAAGAAACTGATGAAAAAATTACCATGAGTGATATACATTACTACTATTATTATTATTAGTATTAGTATTATTAATTTATTATTATTATTATTAGAGTTACCATTATTACTATTAGTAGTACTACTATTACTATTTTATGATTATCTACTTCACCTTGTGACTACGATTGGGTTTCATTTCTAGCCTGCCCCAACTTGTTTGGGACTAAAGGCTTAGTTGTTTGTTGTTGTTGTTGATATGGATTGTTCAAAATTTTGGAATGTTACAGGAGGAAATGTTGTGTAACAATGTTACAACAAGAGCAATTTATACTTTAAAGTTTAAATAGTCCAATTTCTCACAGTTAATCACATTGTTAAAGTGCATGGATAGGAGTGCTAGGATGCATTTTTCTATCAACACATAACATTTTATTTCTGAAAACAAGATAATAAAATTTTGTTGTCTTAATTAAAGATTTTGTTTCAAATAAATGGTATAATAGTCTGATTGTGATAAACTTAAAAGTACAGAGTAAACTTATTGATGTGGTGAGGCCATGCTGGATAAGCAAGATAGAACCTCTGAATGGCATTTGGTACTTATCCGAGAAGGACAAACTTCATGGCCAATTTGATGCAATTGTAATTGCGCACAATGGTAATCCGAACAATCAACTCTTCTGGATTCATTTTTTAAATTGTTTTCTCCGATTCTCATAGAAAGCTTATGAAATTTAATTAGGAAAATGTGCAAATCGCTTACTTGCTACCTCAGGCTTGCCTCTTCTAACTAGGCAAATGAAGGTGCATAGTGTTTATCTTCAGTTAATCTGTTATAATTACAGTCGAGTGAGGCTATGGTAAATGAAGGTGCGTAGTGTTTTTAGATAGGTAGAATATCACTTGATCTAAAGATTATAGACCATTCAAAAGTATCGATTTTCTAAACCAATATGCGCTATGCATAGTACACCATAGCCTCACTCCTAACAAAATGTTGTTATATTGGCTGGTCAAAAATTTGGAAATAGTCTTAAATTGCATCGACATCATATGTTGCTTGCAAAAATAACACCCACTATTCTTATAGAGACTTGACCTCAGTGCTATTTGGGCACTTCTTGCGGCTTTTAATGACCCTCTCCCTCTCCCGAAAAACGTGGATTTTGAAGGGGCTTTTGTTAATGGTGTTGAATCCCTCTCATGGATGGGAAACAACTCTAGGAAGCTTCTCCACTTAGGAGGCGGGGCACCTCACTGCTGGACCTTTTTTAGTACTGCGACCTATGGAAAGAGAAATAAAGTTCCACAGGTCAGTTACTTCAGCCTGGTACTACTGGTTGGTGTTTATTTTGGTAACACGTGCTGGTGGTGTTTATCTTGATACTACTACTTTACCTATTGTGTTTTGAACTGCCATTTGTTAAATACTCAAATATGGACATAATCAAACAAAACACCACTAAAACCAGTACATTTACTGGTTCAAACTACAAATAGGTGATGTATTTTGCTTGACCTCTAAGTTCATTTGTTAAATACGTGAAAACAAAGCTTGCCAAATAATAAACAAAGAGGTACCAATATGATCTAAGAGGTACCAGTATGTCACGGGTGTGGCAGGATGGAGAATCCATGAACATAAGAAACATTTTCCTTAAAAATTATGAACTTTTGCAAATTTTGAAGGTATGTAAGATAGATTGAATATATCTTTGAAAATACTCTATTTTTAGGAAAACATACCAAATGTAACAGCAACGAAAGTAAAACAAGAGATGCTTCATGGTGTGGAGCTTTCTCTAGGTTTGCCAAAAGGTGGGCTCCAGCAGCCATTTTATACACGGGTTCAGCTATGGTATGATTTACTTTTATATATTTAATTGCCAGTTGTGGTAGTTACTAAATATTAAATTGTAAAACTGCCTAGTATTCTGTGAAGTAAATTTTGCAGAAGAATTCACTTCATCAATAAAATTATAGAAGAACCCCAACACTTGCCGAGAAACTAAAAGTTGTGTCCGACTCTCTGTTTTTTTTTTTTTTGGAAAAAATTATGGCAGAGGCTGCCATTTGTATTAAATAAGAAGATTCCCCAGACATGGGTTACAACGGTACATAGCTCAAACAAATATACAAAATTTAGCAATCAATACTGCACACTTTTAACAGAATCTTGCCCACAACCTTGCTTCCTGTTTAATTCTCAGTGCTACCTGTTGTGGTTGGAGCTTAGTTCCTCTAAAGTTGTCCCCGACTCTCATTGTTGACCTTTTAGGAGTATTTTTTTCCCACTAACTATGAGAAAATGACAAGAGTAGCTCTTCTAAATCCAAACTAAGCCCTCTTTTATCAAAATTACAGATTCACCATTTCAAAATACCAATGGTCAATCTGATCAGCAGGCTAGGTTCTGTTACTAATTGTAAATCCACTTATAGGGGTGCTGCATTGCCGAAGAACACTCCAAATGTGCCATGTATTTTTGACCCGCTTGGTCGAGCTGGGATTTGTGGTGATTGGCTTCTTGGATCAAGTGTAGAAAGTGCTGCTTTGAGTGGAATGGCTCTTGCGAATCATGTAAATGCATTCTTGTTCATTATAAATTTTCCACTTTACCTATTGACCAGCAGTAGTGTGCTATGGAGACTGTCAATGCAAGCAAATTTTCTTTACTTTTTGTTTGCTTCGCACTTAGTTTAGAATTTTCCATTTGTATTTTGTATAATTAACCCGGATTGAAGTTATGCACCGATATATGAGATAGTACCGAAATTATACCAGTTAATACCTGTTCATCTCAAAAGTGATTATGATTTCCTTGAAAATTCTTTGTTCAAGCATCTTTTGTTACTAAATACTCAAATTTTGGCCAAAAGAACATTTCTGATCTCTGTCAACTTGTTATGTATATATAAATGCTAGATATTCCATATTATCTAATTTCAATGTCATTTGATCAACTTATTACCGTGCAGATTGCTGATTATTTTGAAAATGGCGGATCAAATCCCAATCAATTTGCAATTGGCTTAGAGGAGACATTTCATGAAGTGCATGGTCATGACATTGGTCAGTTTCCTGGCACAGATTCTCAGAAAGTAGACATAGATGAATCTCAAATGGTGCTAACCTCGTGAGATATTAATTGCTGAAGAATTTTGAATCAACCTTTGTTTTATTTATTTTGTTGGTTCAAACGATAATTAAGTGTCATGTATAATGATAGACGGTTAGGTAGGAGTTTTTGTTTTTTGTTGTGGTATTTGAGATTTTGGTAGAACGGTGCTGTCAATTGGGGGTGTGCCTACATGTTGAGAAACTTTTAGCATAGTGCTGCTTCACATTTGCAAAAGTGCAATCGTTGTTATTTGTACTTGTTTCATTTCACATCTTCGTTAGTCAATGGTTGCACCTTCTATTCTAAATTAATGCGAGAAAAGTCTTTTGTTGCAAATATATGATGCTTGTGTCCGGTGTATTTCGTACAGTAACTACAAACTACGGCAAAATTGATCTTATTTAAAATGCAACACTTGAGATAAAAATAGAAGGATAAACCACAGAGCAATACAGAATCGATAGAGTTTTCGTTTCAACCAACTAATAACATTAAACCACGTACTATTTGATAAAAAAACCCTTAAATAAAGAAAATAACATAACCTAGTGGTCTTAAACAAAAACCCAAAATAAAAAAGGGTACTCTCTTTACACAAACACAAGCTAACTTTTCACAGACACTAGTCTACAGTCATAACCTAAACCATCAAATGGGAGCCGCACACGTGGTCCTAAAGTGACCCGTCTGGTTGCACCTGCTACAGTGCACAATCCGTTTGACTCTCCCTTTATCCTCAGGGCGAACCCGTTTCTTCCTAGGCCGACCAGGTGGCCTCAGAGACTTGGGTGGGTTTATCACCTTCTCAATCATATTATCCCCACATGAATTAGGGTTTCCACCCACCAGCTCACCCCAGAGGCTCTTATCAGGTATAGGGTGTATTGTTTGAGAATAAGTCTTCCTATAGGTTGCCACAGTGAAACAGCTCTCAGTGTACCGATGCACATTCTGACGACACGATACAAGCGCAGCCACACCATGTGCACAGGGAAGGCCATAGAGTTGCCATCCACGGCATAGACAGCATCTGTTGCGAATATCAACAATGTTGGTCCCTTCATGTTGGGAAACCACTTCAAACTCAGCCTCATTGGCACGGCCCACTTGGTATCCACGGGCCCGCTCAATTGCCTCAGATACACGCCTCTCAGCTGATGGTACCAAAATAGTACTCCATTGCATACTTGCCTCGCGTCTCTCGTTGAACCAAGTCATCAACTGTCTCCTTATACTCTCCATCATTTGAATAATGGGCAATCCAGAAGCTTCTAGAAGCCAGCTGTTCAACGACTCAACTATGTTAGCTGTCAAATGCCCATAACGGGTCCCATCAAAGTATGCAGTTGCCCACAAACGGGGTGGACGATGCCGGATCCAGTAAGCTGCCTCTTGTGAAATCTCTTCTATTTCTAAGATTTTTGCCTCGAATTCTATAACTGTCAAGGCATGTGCTGCCTCCCATAAGAGATTAACTAGCATTGTATTATTGAACTCCTTTCGGAAGCTTTCACTGAGATGGCGCATGCAATAGCCATGAAAAGCAGTAGGGAAGTTGAACTCAACCCCATCTACTATACCCTTTCTTCGGTCTGACAAGATAGTTAACCGCGGCATGTTCTCAGTATTTGCCTCGAGAAGTGCATGAAGTTCTGACAAGAACCAAATCCAATTATCATCTGTTTCTTCATCCACAACCCCAAATGCCAAGGGGAAAAGAGCCCCATCTCCATCAAACCCAGTTGCAAGAAGTAACGTACCAAGATATTTGCTCTTCAAAAGGGTACGATCTAGACCAATCAGAGGCCGACAAGCATTCACAAAACCATAAATTGATGCATAATACGAAATGAAAAGCCTCCGAAAGCAACCATCCTCTTGGTCACCATAAACTGTTGCAGTACTGCCAGGGTTGGTACGCACCACTTGCTCACAGTATTGGGGTAATAGCCGGTAACCTTCTTCGAACGAGCCCCGTACCGCTGCCATGATTCTCTCTTTCCCTCTCCAAGCCTGTTTGTATGACAAGGTAATGCCATGCATTCTATGAATCTCTTCTAGAATCTCTTTGGGCTTGTACTGTGGATTTTCACGCAATCTTTCTTCAACAGAATTTGCAACCCACTGCACCGATGCCTGTTGGTGGCCAAGATGGGCTATGCCACTACAGTTATGGGTGTCATTAATGGTACGGATGGTGAAGGTTGGTACGCCCGGTAACTTGGCTGCATGGATCCTCCAGGGGCACTCATCAGCCGCACACCTGGCTGTGAAACGGGTCTTGTCAGATTTCACCGTTTGGATCTCAAAATGACAACCAATAGCTGCATCACGTATGGCACGGCGACATGATTTAACATCAGAAAACTCTTGGCCCACTACTAGCTGGTAATTTGGGCTTACTACAAGCCGACGGGATTGTATTACTGGAGTTGTCTGTGCAATAACTAGCTGATGATTTGACATGTCATGAGCTGGCTGTAGTGCGAGCTCTTGAGTGGGGTCCAAGGTGAGATGGTCTATGCTCTCATCAAGTTCATGTGGTTCAGCTAGGGTTAGCTCATGGTTATCAGATAAACCCATATTGTGGGCCTCTGTATCATGCTCATGAGCTTGACCCAAGGCAAGCTCATTTGTGTGGCCCAGAACTAACCTATTGTCGTGGTGGTGACTGAGACCGAGATCATGGTCATGATCGTGGGTTTGACCTAGACCTAGATCATGGTCATGAGTTTGGCCTAGACCTAGGTCATGGTCATGGTCATCCTCATGGGTTTGGCCTAAACCGAGACTATGGTGGGGGTGGCCAAGGCCAATAGAGTGCCGGGACCTGATACCAAGGTTGTGGGTTGGTGTCATAACAAGGTCATGAGGGTGAGGGTTTTGGCCTAGTGCCAGGTCAGGGTTCTGGCCTAGAACCAGATCATGATTTGCCATTTTGAAGAATTTCACCAAGATGTAGTAGTCCTTTTCGGGTTAGTTCAGCAGAAAATCTGAAATAAGACATAACATAGGACTAAATAGTGGTTAGATCTTTGTTATTTAATATTTAAATTTTGGTCTTAACACATAATAACTGAAGCCTAATTAAACCTTAAAAATCAACAAAAAAAATATCAACTTAAAGTACACACTCTTGATTTTGATTAGGAGGGGTGTCAATCGACTTCCTATGAAACCATGACAGAGGAGAGGACTCCTAGGTTTTGGTGGGGCTTAATGAAGAAACGAGAAGAAACCTCAGAAACCTCTCCTGGTAGCAATAGAGATGAGAGTAAATGTAGAAAAAAGAAAACCAAGATATCGTCTTTTGGACAGAATCGATCTCTCAATTTCCTTCTTTTCTTCTCTGACTTCTCCCACAGAAAATCATATATCAAATCTATCATATAAAGAGCATTACCTTGCGATCAGGAATCAAGCATCTCGCGGAGAACCAACGAAGTAGAAAAGCAAATCCTGAGTAAGCAAGAAAAAACAGACACTATAATCAACGATCGACCTAAAATCCAAAAGAAATCACAAAAGAGCGGAGAATCCCAACCCGGGAGTAAAAATTACCGTTGAGGTGGCGCGAAGAGGAGTCGGGGTTTAAACGAGGGGTAGAGAGAAAAAAAAATTGAGGGGCAAAGAAGGAGACGAGAGGAGAGAAATGGGGGCGAGAATTTTGCGAGGGGCAACGGGGGTAAAGGAGGGATGGATAGAGAAGGAGGCTACGGTGGTGACCAAACAAAGAGGGCATTTAGGTCAGAACCTTATCTCTTGCTGCGAGATTACGATTTTACCCCTGAGAAATTTCGGTGCCCTCGACTCAATTATCCATACTACCCCTCGGGGGCAATTCAAGCTGCTAGGAGACATTTCCTATTAAACAAGTATGGATTGCCTGTAGCTAATATTTTTGTGTATTTAATGTAGCGAATCATTTTACAGACAGTAGGTATTTCAGAAGTGTTGACCCGCTTATTGGATGATTGGAGGTAAGTATGCCATAGACAACTAGAATTTCTCATTTAAGGAACACAGAAAGGTTGACGATTTGATCGCGAGATTTGGTTTAACTGAATTGAGAGTAGGTCGGATGGGCATCGGATCTAACTTTTTTCAATGAGTGAAGTGACCATCAGATCTGCATCAAGAGTCGTGTGAACTCATTAAAGTCCGTGTAAATATTTTCATTTTTCATGTGCACAAATCTCAATGATAATCGTACGATGTTAGAACTAATTGAACCTAAAAGCATCAGATCTACTCCTATCTCGGTTTAACTAAGACTTGTATCAGACAAACTACACAAGCGACAAATTAGAACAGTGAGTTGATATTAACACCACAATTTTTATTATTAACACAACATTATATATATGTAGATTAAATTCCTCCTCTAAAAAATCCTTTAATAACCATTTTCTTTCATTCAAAATTGTTAATTTAACTTCCTTACGTATTCAACTCAACAAAATAAATATATATATTTAGATTTCATATTTATAAGAGATCGGAGTAGGTATGATGGGCATCGGACCTACTTTTAGGTTCAATTAGTTCTATAACAGTACGATTAGTATTAATATTAGTGCGCACGAAAATTGAAACATACTTGCACGGGTTATAATGCACTTAGCACGGATCTTGATGCAATCGGATGGTTATTTCACCTATCGAACCAAAGCAGGTCCGATGCTCTGAATTCTATTTATAAATCTCATTGCTGCCAAAATCAATATAAATGAAGATAAGCAACAGATTATGCATAATGGAATGGAACAAACTCTAGATTATTTGCGTAACAATTTTGATTTATAAATACAACAAAATTTACAAACAATATAAATATCACATAACAAAATAACAAAAATTCTTCACTTAAAAATGAAGTTTGATCTACTAAATTAATAAATGAGATCTCTCCTAAAAAGTCCATATGTATTATATTGAAACGGCAATTTTGCTCATGACACTAAGCAATCGGCAATTCACAAAATAGAATTTGCACACTAATTAATAGATAATATCATCAATTTCGAACATGATTAGTAAATTGATTTTTGAAGTATCATTTATATATCTTCACTGATCTCTATTTTTATTTAATAAAAATAAAAAATGTACATGCCGATGATTGCCTTAATTTATCCTTGACAGTTAGCAGCTTTCTTTTTGCCCTTTCAAAATTTTTTTTTGATTTTATAGAAATATTTTACCAATTGAGGATAAATAAACTATTATTTAGGTTAATAAAGGCATAATTTTTAAAAGGAACAATGAGCTCAGGTAGGCAATTAAAATGGGTCACATCTGTCTCTTATAGAACACATATTGAATATGGTATGTTAATTAAAAAAATTATTCTGTTAATATCAACTCCCATTAGACACATGTGCAAAGTGCAAACCAATTATAATGGCTGTTGTTATAACTACAATATCAATTGTAAGATGTAAATAATGATTAATTTAGCAAATTCTTTATTTATTTATATGTCTAAAATTGCTACACCAATTTGTAATTATCAATCATAGAGATAAAAGTATTAAATGGGTTTCATAAAACTAAAATTTGAATCTATTTGCAAAGATAGAAAATATTTGACATTGTTTGAGCAATAACAACAGAAGTGATAAAAAAAAAAAAAAAGACCTTTTTATAATTGCACGAATATATTTTTTTTTATTTCCTTCATTTGTTCTCTTCCGTAAAAACTATTTCTTTCTAAATGGTTTGGTAATTTCAACAATGCATGTAAATGGTTCCATGGTTAATGAAATCGGTTGCCCATGGAGACTACTACTTTCAAAAATAATGTCTCTTCAATTGATTCAAATCCATGAAAAAAATCCGAATGGCTCGTTGTGAATACCACACTATTTTTACTTCTTATTATTAAAGTTAGATATTTTAATTTAAAACTAAAAATATTAAAATAAAATCACCACTCATGGCCTATAAGGCTATAACATTTTTCTCTCCGACCGCATGAAAACAAAAAAAACTGATCTCTGATTGTGTAGGGCTGTACAAAAAGCTCGCGACTTGTGAGCTGCTCAAATTCAACTCGGTAACGAACTCGCTAACAACTCGTTCATTTAAAATTCTAGTCTGACTTGAGTTTTGTAACTCATTTAACTCATGAGTTGAGTTCGAGTTGGGCTCAACTCGCTCGATCGTTACAACTCGTGGACTCGTTTTGTTTGATTAATTATAATTTTGTGGACTCGTTTCTTTTGATTTTTTTATTAAATTGTTGTGGATTTATTGTTAAAATTGTTAGCCTGTTAAATCATTGTGGATTGTTTGTTAATTTAATATTTATTTATCATATTATTACATAACAACAATCACCAGTTTAAGTGTTCAACATTTCAACACCTTAAACGAGTTGACTCACGAGTCACAAGGCAACTCGAGTTACACGCGAGTTGAGTTCGAGTTAGCATGCTAACTCAGCTCAATAGTCTCAACTCAAGCCAACTCGACTCACTATCTTTCAAGTTGAATTCAAATTATCCATAACTCAAGCTAACTCAACTCGTTAGCAGCCCTAATTGTGATAGACACTAAAATTTTGTTGACACTAACATGAATAATTTAAGACTTTAATATTCCAAACTCTTCATCTCCATTCGAGATGCCATAATTTTCTATGCATATAAAGGGAATAACACATATATAACGTCTGCCAATCTTATTTTGTAAGTTCTACATTTTTTTTTGTTACTAAATTTTTTACAAGACATGATAAAAGCATAGAAAAAAAATTGAGGCATTTGGACCTCAATTACATAGTTATACCAATCTACAAAGACCGTGCAATGGGGATTGGGGAACATGAAAGGTTTAAATAGGGCAAGCCAAGATCAAAGATTAAAGGGAGCGACTAATAGTCTCCTCCATTCTATCCCCTAAATGTCCTCCTAACTAACTTATCCATAAAGTACAATGGGGACCACTAACTAACTTGGAGAAACAATAACTACTTGGGAGACAACTTAAATTTGAAAAAAAATTACAACTGGCATGCACATGTATGAACACTTATGCACACAAGTATTCATATATAATATATTAAGTATTCATACCTAAGACATCAAATATTTAACTAAAAAACTGGACATCAACTTTCTTTTCTCTTTAGTCACACACCCATCTTTTACACATTTTTAGAAGTGGATTTTTTTTCTCCGTTTAATCTCGTCAATATTTCTTACGATCTGTGAGGAATTTTACAAATCTAAAACCACAACTGTTTTCTACGTAATTTTCTCTTTCAAATGAGATCCATGATGAAGTACTTTCGGGTGCTTCGTCGTTCAAGTATTCATACCTCGGCGTGCAAGTATTCATATTAAAACATATAAAGTATTCATTTTATAACTTTGAAAGTATTATTATTATTAAATATACAAACTACAAAGTATTCATACTGAAACATATAAAATATTCATACTAGAACATTACATGTATACATATACATATCAGTAAATATTCAACATATAACATATTCAAAATTCAAAGTATCATTACTAGAAAATATTCAAACTATAAAGTATTCATACTAAAACATATAAATTTTCATACTAGAACATTAAAATATTTATACTTACGCATTGAAATGTAAATTATTATGTTGTAAAGAATTGAAGTATGAATTGTTATGTTGTGAAGTAACTTGAATTAGTTAATTTGTTTGATGCTTGAATGTATTGATATATACTGAGAAAAGTATTCATACTTCTACTATGCATAAGTACGAATGTCTATGCACGCAAGTATTCATACCCACAGAAAGTATTCATTCCTATATAAACTTATATTGATATGTAAGAAAAGAAAAAAAATTAAACTAATTTAGAAACATACTAATGAAAAAATATACTAATCCAAGCTTATATTAATATGTAAAGCATTCACACTATACGATTGAAAGTATTCATACTGGAAAAAGTAAAGTATTCATACCATGGTTCTGCTATTTGCAAATAAATACACAAATGGATAAACTTTATAAAATATTCATTCTATAACTTTGAAAGTATCATTATTAGTAAATATACAAACTACAAAGTATTCATACTAAAACATGTAAAATATTCATACTAAAACTGAGTGCGATGAGTTCCATTACCGTCTGATTCATTTTAAGATTTGTGCGAGTCGCTTTAATATACGTACGAGTTTGCTTTAATATTCGTGCACACAGATCTTAAAACGGATTAGATGATTATGAAACCCATCGGACCCAAACTGCTCCCTTTCAGCAGATTTCGATCGAAGTTGAATCTCTCTCTTCCCAGTTCTGATAGATTATGGTTAGAGACGAAAGAGAAATATGAAACGGTTACAAGCTCGGCACCCAAATTTCCTCACAGATTAAATGAATGAAGACTAATTAAATTGGGCACCCAAATATTCTCACAGAATCCCGCTTTAATATATATCTCGTCAATATTTCTAGATGCGTTGACTTGTAGTCAAAAGGTATGGAGACTAAATTAATGAAGACTCAAGACGCCAACCAGATATAATTGTTGCGTTTTTGTACGGAGCATCGGGGGGACGGTTAGGGGACCAATCCGCAGGGGACAAAATCTTTACTCAAGATTAAAATCGTAAGAACTTCTGCAATCCAAATTAATAGAAGTAAATAACAAAGATTAGGCATACTACAATTGCATCACTTCAATTACTTTTATTTTTTTTAATTACTCAGCCACCCACAACAACTCCATAGCTCACTTGAGGCGAAAGTGAAGAAATCTAGCAACACCAAACAGAGAATCTGTCAGTGTGAAAAAACACAAAAAAGCCTTTTGCACGTCAAAAGAAAAAAAATTGGGTCATTTGACGCTCTTCTCACAACAAAATGGTATCATTTGCCCTCTTCTCACAACAAAATCTGTGGGCCCATTTGACGCTCTTCTTCCAACTCCTTCAACCTATTCACAATCTTTTCAGCTATATCAACATAAGCTTTTGCTGATATGGACTGAGGAGATGATAGTACAATAGGTTTGCCTTCGTCAGAGCTACTTCTTACATCTAACTCCAATGGTACCTGCCATTATAAAGAAATATAATATATTTATATGCCAAAATAAAAGAAATACGTTTTCAGTACAATAGATTTAAACAATATTTTAATCCCGTATACTATAGAGCTCGCTTTAGTTTTAGCATAATAATATGTTCTGGCCTTGTAAGAAAAATATTTAATTATACAAGTTGTCATCAAAGTTTAATTATCATGTTTTGGCCTCATAATCATTCGGTCCATCAGATTACAACTTCCCATAGTCACTGTACATTAGATTCTATTACTTTAAACCAGTCAATATTATTCATTTTAAAAAAGACACAAATCTTAGATGATACTCATTTCAGAGTTAAGTTGGTGGTGTATCTTTCAGTAAAATGAGAACTCATTCCATGTCAATGCCGGCTAGAATTTGTTTTCCATTATTTCTACAAAAGAAGAACCTCAGGGACCCTAGTTTTGAATACTACCAAGTTCAAGACCAAAATGCAAACTATGGAACAACTTTAGGGGCTAAAAAACGGTGCCTGAATTTTTTACTGTCACTTTGCATTTCCAACAAAAAAAGGGAAGAAGCTTGGGGGCTGTACTAGTGTGGCATGAACTGGTGTGTACGAGTTTCAGAAAGAAGAATGTAAAGTTAGGGACACCACACCACAAACAATTATTTAAAAAGAAAAATTATGGAGAGAATTAGCATCGACATAAAGATGGAGCAATTGGAAAAGAGGTCTAACCTCACCAAGGAACTTCAAGTCCATGTCATTTGCAGTACGGCGGGCTCCACCTTCGCCAAATATGTATGATTTCTCGCCGCAATTCGGGCATTTAAAGCAACTCATGTTCTCAACTAGCCCCAATATCTACCATGATATAACATGTAAAATCAGAAAATACCATAATTAAATCCTCTCTGACTATAAAACCAGTCAGCATGATGGTAAAGGTTAATTTTGTTAGACATTAACAAATTTACTACAAACTCTGACATGTTTTTCCTTGACCTTACTTTTGGTCCAATATTTAAAACTAGCGCTACTTTCTAATAACCCCAGATCCTCTCGTCTCTAAATGAAGTACAAACAGAGTTTGAACATAAAATATGCCAAGAGAGATTTGCAAACATAATCAAGTCCATGGAATAATTTACACAAACAAGCCTAAAAGGTACAAAATTAAAAGAGTGATAGACAGTGCATACTGGAACTTCAACTTTACGAAACATGTTTGCACCTCTTCTGGCATCGATCAATGCAATATCTTGTGGAGTTGATACAATCACGGCACCTGTTGGCAAGAATCAGAAACAATAATTCAGTATGGTACTAGTCCCATTAAACAGCAGCAAATAAAATTTATCTGTTGGCACTGTAACTAATGGCCAGTACCTGATAATTTAAGTCTCTGAGAAACAGAAAGTTGAGTATCACCGGTGCCAGGTGGCATGTCTACTACAAGGATGTCTAGATTTCCCCACGAAACTCCCCTTGTCAATTTCTCAAGTGCGCTCATTACCTAAATAAAATCATTTTTTTCTCAGTAAATGCTATATGAAAAAAAAAATTCAACATATACTTATTTCAAACCAGATAATAAAGCAATACTAGATCCATTTGGTATCTGACAAGTGCAGAGTATAAACAGGT